>CAJUYI010007035.1:0-12733 GCA_910591695.1 Galerucella pusilla
CAAGATAATCTCGAGGTCGCGAAAATATTTCGCGGCCATAGTATACACAATATTTTTCGTGCAACCGTGAAAATTACATAATTTCAATAAACATTATGTCTCTTTAGAAAAGACAGTTAGTTTTTGGTTCGAAATACATTGTTATTGTCATATTTCAGAAATGTCAAATGCTGTAGTGGCGTTCAGTTTGCCGGCAGTCACTATGGGAACGGCCGTAAATATTCAGTTTGCCGGCAGTCACTATGGGAACGGCCGTAAAAATTTTTGTCGGCCGTCACTCTGGGTAACGGCCGCAAAATAACATTTTGCGGCCTCTATTGCGGCTGCAAAATGCTTGTTTTGCGTCCGGTTGCCAGAAAAATAATTTGTTTATAGCAAGGTGCTTTGACATACCTATAACCAAACTTTTATATGCAATTTTTAGGCGGAAAAGTCAAATTTTGTACAGTATCTTTATAATGGATAGTACATTCACGAAAACTATCGATGTTAAGTAACCACTGGTTAAAAGTAGCTGACACACGATGATAGAACACATTTTTCCTAACCTGAAGGTCAACACTTGACCAGTGGTTGACAAACCATCACTTTTGACCAGAGATGATAGAACCGGACCTGAGCAATGAACAAGAATTATATCAGGGCTGGATTGAAACAAGAACCATTGCAGTGTACTGAAGCTGGTTGTTCAGCTCTGTAGTAAGTAAAAAGGGTTATGGCATCAGTTTTTAGGATGCAGAAGGAATTTTTTTGACTGATTATCTTGAGAAAGGTTAAACAATGGCAACCGTTTGATGGCACGGATTTTAATTCTCACTGCATAAATCTTGTCACCATACATAAACGATTAATCATATTTCAAGTCAATAAAACCAGTACCGTGGCTTCTAAGAAGAGGTCTTTTCAGAATTGAAAATAATAAAAAATTCTTTTCGATCAACTATGCATCAAGAGACATTATCTATGCCAGCTATATATCATCTATAAAGCAGGAGATGTTGGACAAAATCGATTTTGATGAAAAATTAAAAAAATTTACTGCTGTTAAATCAATAAAAACACCTATTTAACCTAATAAAAGTTGTAGTTTTAAGTGATGGATTAAAGATGATTTTCTGTTATTAATTATTATTTCCAAGAATGGAATCAAACAAATTTCTGTGGTTTAATTATAAAATGAAATGAAAAAATATAAATACTTTTTTATTACTGGATTTCGTACATTAGTGAAGGGCGGCAAAATAATGTCCTGCACGCGGCCCCCTGAACTTTGCGGGGGCCCTGAGAGGACTGTAGTGTATTTCATCGATACATCTGCTGACAAAAGTATATTGATGATGGTTAAATTAATTCCAAATACAAATTGCTCAAGTATTTTTCTTATTTACCAGATTATTGGCACACAGCGACAACTGCCTTCGCAGAACAAAACAATTTCTTCGTGAAGTGCATAGGACTAAGTGTATTGCGCTATTAGGAGATTGTACTAAAGGATTAAGACATTTTTAATATTATAGAAATTTGTTTTTCATGTGATGGCACGAAATTTTCTACCAGCCTATATAAGTATATATATATATTTTGTACATTGTATGAAATATCTTGTAAATTACATTATATGAACTTGATACTAATATTAAAACTATACCTTTAGGATTGGAATGAAAGATTTCAAAGTATTATCAATCATCGTTAGTCGTGTGTAACTAAGGATCATGTTAATTTCAATTTTGCTTTTTTCAATACACTCCACCAAAGTAGATACTGGATAACCGGTGATTCCAATGTATTTAGTTTTACCAGCTCTTTTTATTTCTTCCAGTGTAGGCAGTGTTTCATTCAAAATAACGTCCATGCTCGGAGCAAATTCGATATCATGAACCTAAAATGTAAAATGTCTTCAGAAACTCATGTCCCGTTCTACCAACCATTTACTAAATAAAGTTAGGTAATACCTAGATCGGATTTAGGAAGTCCTGAATGCAATCTACGTTTCACCACGCGCTAAGTAATACCACCGTACACTAACTACCGACAAGTAACTTCACTTGCGTCGGAACGTTTGAACATTTTGGTACATCTTTTCTCTGGCGCCTTACACGTCTGTTATCATAATACAAAAGTTACGAGGGACAGTCGTGTGGTTAAATACGTGTATTACTGATTCACGGCACGATCCGATACAGGTTTTCAGGGCTCAAAATACTACTATAGGAAAACTCATTTATTAAAGCTAATATTCGATAAGGTAAGTTATTGATTAAATTGTTATGTTTAACAAAGTAATGATTACAAATGTTTAAGTATATACTTAGTTTGTGGTGTTGTTTCTGTAATTTTTCAGTTTTAATGTTACGATTAGCAAATTTCAGTGTATAATAAATACGTAATCTTGTATACAATGGATAAAAATAATCAACTGGGAAATTTGTACAAGGATGACACAATTTAACATTCTTAAAGCTATTATTAAGCTTCATACCGACACCATATTCAGGGGCTATTTTATTAAATTGATCTATAAATGTGTTTTCCAATTCTATAACGAGATCCACAAAATTTTTGGGAGGCACAACCATATTACAAATGGATGAAACACTATAATCTTTATATTTCATAAAAACGGTAGAATCTCCTTCTAGATCATTTATCTTAATAAATTCTAAGCAAGTGTTACAGGAATGCTGCAATAAACAATTTTTAAGTAGGTATCCAGTGCATTCCTATCCACACTTTTTATATTTCTATAATCAGTCGTAAACACTTTTAGGGCAGTATAGGTATTATTTGTAGTCGTAGAACTAACTGTACTTCTAAGCAATTCAGATTTTGTATCAAGCAAAGATATAAATTACAAATTTTTATCCTATTACAACATTGTTCCACCGTTAAATTGGCATATCGGTGGTTTCCTTTAAAACCCAAAACATTTTTCCAAACTTCACATCTGCAATATAATATAGAAAATAAAAAATGTTTACTTGTATACTACTAAATTACCTCTTTTCTTACCTAGTTTTGTCTTTTGCGCATCTAAAAAACGGTCTCTCTTTCAGTTTACTGCGACAATCACCAACAGAACAATATACCATACTCCAGGAATTTTGCAATGAAATAAGTCACTATAATATTCATACCAAATACAACTTTATAGTAAAAATATGTATAAATATTTTAATGCTCACGCAAAAACAATGACGAAAACAAAACAAAACTTATATTTCCGCAATCTCGATCAGAAACACATTAGCATTGCGTGCTACCCCTGTACTCAACACTTTCTTGATTTAAACTAGCTAGAACTCACCAGACGATAGGAGGGGTAAGGAAGTTTTCTGTAACCCATAAATCGACGGAGTGAATTTACTTGTCGGTAGTTAGTGTACGGTGGTAATACCTTAGAGTGATATGAACATTATCAGTGTTGCCGAGAGACGATTTGAATGTTCCCAAAAAAAGTTACAGATTTCTTTCTCTGGCATGTACGATAAATAGTTTTCTAATATACAGCGGGCTATCTCTCTTAATCAGACACCCCAAGTAATTTTTCTTTCTCGTGTACAAATAAATTCCTAGACTTGGGCACATCGTATTTTAATTGGAAATTTTTATCGTTCGCAGAAATCAAAGAAGACTAAAGATATTGAGCTAATAGGGCTTTTTGTGACGAAATTCAATCATGAATCATCCTTGGGACTATAAAATATTTAAAAAATCACATGCCTGTTCACTTAAAAACAGTCTTAAAATGAAGAAATCTAAAAAAGACCAGTTGTTGCGTTGCACCGCTCCAAAACTATTCTTTAAACTAGTTAAGGAAGACTTAATATGAAGTTCTCGATTGAGTCGACATAAATTCAACTTAGTTTAAAACCGTGGTTAACAGCTGATTTAGTTTGAAAAACGTTTCTTTATGGATCACATTGAAGTTCATTCTTTGATTTCGTCGAAATAATACTAGACTAGAATATGCCATATATACGCAGTGCGCTAAGTTCTATACTAAGTAATGCTTAAGCTGCAGCAGTGCAACAAGCGAAAAACTTCTTAAAGTTGAAAGCAACTTATGAAAGGCGTGCTTAAATTCCATACAGAGCAAACGGGCATTAGATTGCCATTTTTCCATGTTTCCTATGTGCACCATTATACTTAGCAGCATACGCCCAATTGCTGTTTCTTTATTATGTGTTGGCTCAAAATGTTTGATCATTCAAAGTAATAAGTTTAACAAGCACTGACTAGTGAGAACTTGAATATTTGCAATATGATCAGGTGAAAGGTTTATAGAATATATAGTTAAAATAATACCCTTCTTGGTGTGCGTCATCGATTGTGACGTATATCCGGGTTTTCGGTATGTCGTTCATTTTATTTGTTATTTACATTTGGCAATGTGTCTTACGTCTTTTTCTACTGCCACACTGACAGTTCTTGTCAGGTGTGTACTTTGTTGCTTACAGTCAATTATTATTTATGAGAAGTGAATATTAATCTTATTGTTATATTTATCTAACTAATACAAAAATATGCCTAGATACACGAAAAAACATCAGCATTTTGAAAGTACTGAAGTATTTTCAGTTAGAAAAAGAAGCTGGTAATTATTAATTTCATAGCCTTTTCGAATTTGGCTTAATACGATCCTGATGATTGTATTTATCAAATTTAAAATTAGCTAAATGTCAAAATAGCAAATAAAATAAACGACATGCCGAAAACCCGGATATACGTCACAATCGATGACGCACACCAAGAAGGGTATTATTTTAACTATACCAGTAGTGGGATCACGACCAATAGAATTCTATTCTAGTGAAGTCACTCCAAAGCTGGCGATAGTCTTGAATTTTGGTATCACGTCACACCTCCTGCGATTATAGAAATCTAGGTTAGGCAATTTTCAGAATAATTGTATTAATTCAGAAAACTTTTCTGTTATTTGACACATATTTGACATTTTCTAAACTGCTTCAGCTTTTGTTTTGCTTTTCCAGTCTATTATGGTTTTTTCTCCATTCTTCTCAAGACTTAAAGAATGAAGTCAATTCTACTCTTCAGATCCCCTGTCACGATAGAGTTTGTTCAGCCATCCTTTGCCGTTACGTCATACATTGTCCAGCTTACTCCCTCATTCATGAAATGGATGAGACGGAATTATGACGTCATTAACGTATTTCTCATCTAAGGTCGACATAAATTTTATAGCTGCATTTACATTCAATTCCAAGTCAAATTTGTTTTGAAATTGGCGTGTTTGTCATATGGGGCAGCACAGTATCATTTACATTGGAAAAAATTCGAAGCTGACTTCAAAGTGCACTTCGAAGTGGGACAAACAGTTTGCTGATGGCAAATAAAAATTTAAGAAATGTCTAATTTTGAGGTTAAGCTGCAGGTCATCAGGTCATGTCATTATTTGTTTATTTCCATTTTGTTCCAAGAAGCACTATTTTCTTATTAGTGTCCATTTCGTTTAATTACACAGGTAGGTAAATAACATACAAATTTTAATTACTGGACAAATATAAACCACGGACATAACCTATAAATTTCTTCAATAAAAATGATAAATTATTAAATGTCAAACTTCGAAGTGAATGTAAATGCAGCTTTACTGTTACTTTTGACATTTCAGTTGTCATATTTTGAAAACAATTCTATTGATTATAATTTTGAGCATGGAGACTAGACATAATTATGAGATTAAGTGTAAAATAACATTCAAGTAATACAAGACATACGTAAAACAGCAGAATACGTCACCCATTATGACGTAACGGCAAAGGATGGCTGAACAAACTCTACCAATTTATCGCATGCAAGCGATGTGAAACAATTGTTAGGTAACGTGACATCACTAAAATAGAATTCTATTTGTCGGGATTCTGGTACCAGGTTAGCTCATGCGGCACTTTACGGCGAATTTGCGTGCCATCATGTGGAGACCAGCCCATGACCAGCCTGCTGACTGACTTCTATCAACCTGGCAGGCTGCCGGCGGGAGTAGGCGGGAGTAGGCGGGAGGACCAATGTTATCCTCTGAGGAGGACGACCGTCCGTCTATTCATTATTTTGTTCCTCTGTATTTCTGTGTGGCTGATAATAAAGTGTGTACCGTAAATTAATTAGATACTATTGTAAATAAGCATAACATCTTTTTATTACCGATTCCCAATTGAAGTGATCTTTAACATCTCGAAAAGCCGCACTCGTCGGGATGGAGAATGGAATCCAAAAACTTGCCAACAAGTAATTAACTGCATGCAAATTATGGATAATTTTTATATCAAAATGTATTTGTCGTCTTTCGTCAACTTGCAATGAAGTGAATTCATGTTTCCTAGCAGAACTATGTCTCCTTAATCACTACGTCACGAAATGCCGACCAATCATAGCTCTACCCAGGAATGAGCTAACCTGGTAGTATTCTATGAACCTTGGACTATGTATTTAAAAAAAAGTTAATGTCATCCTATTAGCGTCATAAATTCTCAGCTCATACACGTTGGCTCTAATTTGACAACCCACGATATTTGAGACCCTCAAACTACTTCCAGTTTCACCCAAATAAGATAATTTTGTATTGTATTCTTGTGTCAGTTCAGTTTGTGAAGAATTTAATTTATAGGGATAAAATTGAGAGAAACACGTTACCTGTAGAACGTCCACGTAATCCAATTTCAATCTTTTCAAAGTGACATCAATGCTTTCCTTAGTTTTTTGTGATGAAAAATCAAACATCAGATTGGGATCTTGTTCGTATCGGCCAATTTTGGTTGCTATGTAGTAAGCTTTTCTAGGAATACCCTCTAAGCACTGCAAAGAGTGAAAAATAATGTTTGTTTAAACTGGAACTCAAACAATAAATCAATATAATTTCGTCATTCACGATTATTAATTTCGGGGGATGTTTTGGGGATGAACAATTCTAAAGAATCCGTGCTCTAGTAACATACATTTATCCTGTATGTGATTGGGGGTATCTTGATCCATTTCACAGAGTCTACATTCTTCCCCTTCCAGGCATCCTTTTTTTGCTTTAAACTATTTTCATTAATATAATATTAGTGCTAATACCCCAAAGGGGGTGCTATACAAAGTGTTTGCTTCCTGCACGAATACTGTAAAGGGGTGGGTATGTGCAGGGTGTTTTCAAATGACACTTACAACGTTTGAATGTAGATACCTCTCGTGAAATTGGACAAAATAATATAAGAATTAAGGGGTCCAGCACATTTACTTTCCGAAATACAGGGTGTTAAAGTTTTGTTAAATTAAATGTTTTAATTCGATAAATTTAAAACGAGGGGTAGACCGCGAGACCAATGTGGTGTACAGACCTGTACCAATGCGGACCAATTAAGACCAATGAGGGACCAATTTAAACCAATGAAGAGCCAATTGAGACCAATGAAGGATCAATTCAGAACCAATTGAGAGCAATTGAGGACCAATGGAATATAAGACTAGCGCACACTCGACTGCTCGACTAGTCGATACGGTGTCAGAGTTGCCAGACTGAACGCTTTAACACCATTTGGGCTCTTGTTAATTCTTAGTTGACGATGGTACAACATATGAAGTTATTTATTAAAGGTAAATATATAGGCAAACAAATAAGACCCAGAAGATTTGACAGCCACAGACACAAATCTCGGAAGAAACAGATGATGAAAAATAAATTATACGATCAGCTCTAATGATGTCAACAATGTTTCCGCTTTCGTTTTTGATTCGGTTATTGATGAAGTTCCGAATGAAGCTCCGATCGAAGGTCTCAATAGTGGCAATGAAAGTTCTCTTAGCATTTCTCAACCTAAGTGTCCTAAAAAACTTGATATGAGAGTTTATTCTGACCGAATTGAAGGAGGCACTTCATCTAAAAAATCCCCGTTTATTAAAACGGATCTCACAGGTAAAACAGTAATAATAAGAAAGTCATAATTTTGTTGGCTTCTTGACGAATCAAATGGCAAAGTCACCACCGATAAGCTTGGCACATCTATCAATTTCTCGATTGCTTCCAACAAGAGTGTGAAAACTGGAACCCGAAGTGGTGTACAAAGTAAAACAAAGAAAAATCTGAAAGTTCCGGGAAAACTACGAAAACTAATGTAGAAACCAGAAAAAAACTTCGAAAAAAGCGAAGAAGAACAACTAGTTTTAGCGATGACGAGGGGCTGGAAGACAGTGAAATATATATTCCACCGATACCGAGAACTTAGATGAATAAGAGGTGAACGAATGAATGAATTCTTCAGACGATGTCCTCTGTTGTGGTTGCAAATAATAATTTCAAATTGTAAGCAGCTTTTTTATTTCTAATTTTTTCTGACAATTAAATCAACAACTGTCTTATTTTATTTTACACCATCTCGTCGTAGGAAACAAACTAAAACTATCAACAAAATAAAAGTAAGTATGAAGGACACATAGAATCTGTATACTAACAGTCCTTCCCCAGTCAACCATTCAGAACGTACTATAAAAACAACAATAATGTAATACCGGTTACGCACCTCGCAATTGATCAACATGTCTTTTCCAAATTCTACCATCATCAAGTTTAATTAAGTAGTGTAACTTTCCTAATATTTTGTGAATATAACCAAAAACCCATTTTTCCTGTCCTGAATAATTTCTAGCCAAGACGCGTTGGTTAAGCAAAAAACTACGAACTTTAATTTCGGTATCATTTGTTACCAGCATGGTATGGGAAACAGCGGGCCTAATATTATCAAGTCTGGATCTTATTTCCCTGTTAAACATTAACCTCGAAGGAGACTGATGAGTTACACAATGAGGCATTTTATGATATTGTAATAAGAATTCATTCAATTGATTTTCAGCATCACATAAATTACAGTGGGGATTAAGAGTTTTTAAATATTTTTTTACGGTCTGGACGCTCCTTTCGGCTAATCCATTAGTAGCAGGATGATAAGGAGCTATTAATTTATGTTTAATACCATGTAATTTAAGAAAATGTTGAAAATTATAAGATACGAATTGTTGCGCATTATCACTAACTAAATAATTTGGTACTCCAAATGTAGAAAATATTTTATTACAAACTTGTATTGTTGTGAAACTAGATTTATCTTTGGTGATATATATCTCTAACCAACGTGAATATGCATCAATTAATATGAAATAGTTCCTACCTCCAATCTCCATATAATCAATGTGAACTCTTTCAAACGGTTCAGAAGTCTTTTCCCATGGATGTATGGGTGCCTTTGTTGGATTATTTTGAATTTTTTGACACTCCCTACAGTTTTTACAAATATTTTCAATGCTCTTATCAATATTTGACCACCAACAATAACTTCGTGCTAAGTTTTTCATTTTGTTTATTCCAAAATGGGAAACATGTAATTCTTGTAAAATTTGATTTTGTAGTTTATGAGGTACAACTCGAATTCCTCGCATTATACAACCTTGTTGTAATGAAAACTCTGTTTGTGGAATATTGAATCTAAATTTTCGAGGAATGTCTTGACCAGTTCGTAGAGCCTCTAATAACGGTTTAAGATTAACATCATTTTGACTTTCATAAGCAATTTGAGAACAAGAAATAGGCAATGCATCAATTTGTTGTAATTCAAAAACATCTGGCTCGTCGAAAATTGTTAGAGATTCAGATTTAATTGGTAATCGAGACAGAAAGTCAGCGTTGAAGTGATCTTTAGTATTTTAATAACGAATATCATATTGAAAAACTTGTAAATAAATTGCATAATGTTGCATACGCGTAGCACTCAATACTGGTAGGGATTTTGTTGGATTGAAAATTTGAAGTAAGGGTTTATGATCAGTATATAGAGTGAATCGATTTCCATATAGATATTGATAGAATTTTTTTACGCCGAAAATTATACTGTATGCTTCGCGATCAATTTGAGAATATCTTTTCTGTGTGTCACTGAGAGTTTGAGATGCGAATTGTATCGGCCTCTCAGTTCCATCCGGATACAAGTGAGATAATACTGCACCCACCCCGTATGGTGAAGCATCAGTAGCCAAAATTAAAGGTAAATTGGGATCAAAATGAACCAAGAAATTATCTGTCAACATTTGTTTCTTCACTGAAATAAATGTATTCTCACATTCTTGATTCCATATAAATCTCACGTTTTTATGTAGTAATTTATTAAGTGGATACAAAAGGGTACTTAAATTTTGTAAGAATTTTCCATAGTAATTTATTAATCCTATAAATGATCTTAATTGAGTTTTGTCAGTGGGTCTCGGAGCATTCACAATACTTTCAACCTTACTTTTCATTTTACGAATTCCTTTGGAATTTATCAAATATCCGCAATACTCAATACTATCAGCGAAGAAAATAGACTTTTCTTTATTAATACGTAAGTTGTGTACTGATAATCTTTTTAAAACCTCATTTAAGCGATCTAAATGTATAGTATCATTTTCTCCTGTTATTTTAATATCATCTAGATAAACTGAAACACCTGGTATACCCT
This sequence comes from Galerucella pusilla, assembly GCA_910591695.1. Taxonomy (NCBI): domain Eukaryota; kingdom Metazoa; phylum Arthropoda; class Insecta; order Coleoptera; family Chrysomelidae; genus Galerucella; species Galerucella pusilla. The sequence goes on from CAJUYI010007035.1 coordinate 10,488, forward strand.
GTAAAACTTTTTCCATTTCTCTATGAAAAATTGCTGGAGCAGAAGAAATGCCAAACATCAAGCGATTACTAGTATAAAGACCTTTATGCGTATTTAATGTTAATAAATGACGATCTTCAGGTCGTATTTCAATGTGTAAGTAAGCCTGACTCAAAAATTACAAATTAAATTATCTTTATTAGGACAACCTGTAGCTAAATGCTTTTGATCACCACATCGAAAGCAAAATTTTGAAAAACTTGAACTTTTATTTGTAATACCTGTAGGTATGTTTGTTTTAGATTGAAAGCTGATTTGATTCAAATTTTTATTAGCATGTAATTCAGCAGTGTCTTTTGCGGAGAGTTCCATACCTACAGCTATTTCTACAGCCTTATCTAATGTCAAATCTTTTTTTTCTAATAAACGACTTTGAATTTTATCATTACGTAGACCCCAAACAAATTGATTACGTAATGCTTTCTTCAAATAATCGCCAAAATTGCAAAAAATTGACATTTTCTGTAAAGTGGTGATGTACTGTTGTATCGATTCACCTTCCTGTTGTTTCCGTTGGTGTAGTCGAAAAATTTCTGCAATTTCCAGTGGAGTAGGATTGAAGTAATCTTGGAGAGTTTGTACCAACTCTTGAAAATCCTTTGATTTTGGATCTTGTGGTGTTAATTTGTCACAAAGTATGTCGTATGTTTCTGAGCCCATGAAATGTAAAAAATAAGAAACCTTACTAGTTTCAACGATTCCATAAATTTCACAAGCGCCATTGAATCGTTGTACCCATCGAGTTCATTGCGATTTTGTAGCATCGTAAGGTTCAATTGTAAATGTATTTTGAATAACTGTAGTTGTATTACTTGAACTTGAGCCTGAAACTTGAGTATCTTGTAGGTTCATACTTTTTCGAATTCTCCTATTGGGCATGGTAAATCTATAATTGTGTAGTTCTTTCGAATCCTCGTCGCCAATCTGTTGTGGTTGCAAATAATAATTTCAAATTGTAAGCAGTTTTTTTATTTCTAATTTTTTCTGACAATTAAATCAACATCCTCAATGATAATCTGAGTAATGCAATTATGGCCAATGAAGAACCAATTATGACCAATGGAGGACCAATTATGACCAATGGAGGACCAATTATGACCAATGGAGAACCAATTATGACCAATGGAGGACCAATTATGTCAAATGGAGAACCAATAGAGACAAATTAGTGGACCAATGGGACAATTAAAGACCAATGTCCAATGGGGTGTACACAATTTTTGGTCGCGGTTTACCCCTCGCTTTAAAATGGATAAATAAATTGATTTTGACATTTGGCAGGTTGTTTTTAAATGTAAAAGGGCATATTTTGATAAGAAAATATTTTTCAATTTTTAATCCAGTGGTGTAGATTAGGAAGAATATTTTACCTCTCCCTTCCAACTTTTTACGCCACTGACATTTGAAGCAATTTTCATTCAATTTTGTATTCCTCAATGATTTTCACGTGGGAAACGAATAACCTTTACATATATCAAAAAATTTGTAGTTTTCAAGATATTTAATGATTTCATGAAGTCTGCAAGATCACATTTTGATAATTAATTTTAAAAAAAATTCGTATTTTTCTCAATAACTACCAAGTACTTATGGTTGGAATATGTAACAGGTAGTAATTTATAAATAAGCAATGCATCTAAAACATTCGGAGAAGATTTTTGAAAATAATTTTAAAAACTTGTGATTTTATTTAAAAAAAAAAATAATCCATGCAGCTACAGCAATTATTTCCGGCAATCGCCAGTCTTTCCAAGGTACCTATGCGATTTTCGATGAGACAACGTTGCAGATTATTTATAATTGTAAATGGACAAAATTTTGAACATCTCTTGTAATAATTTGTTGGCTACTTTATTCTTTTGAAACACAAGTTTGGACAAATATTTTCAACAATCGTCTCGTCGAATGTTTTAGATGCATTGCTGTTTCATGAATTCAAGAATTAGTTCCTGTTACATATTCCAACTATAAGTACTTGGTTGTTATTAAAAAAAATACAAGAAAAATTTTTCTTTTACATTACCTACTTAATTATTGTATGTGTATGTGTGATTTTTGGGGTGACATTCACTGAGACCTAAAATGTCTATTGTGCCCCCTTACTTCTACTCAGTTTCTGAGGAGAGTCTCAGAAACTAGTAGTTCCTTTAGTCCTATTTCCCGGAGGAATTTTAGGATGTCTGCAGGCTTCAACTTAGGCAAATGTT
>CAJUYI010007036.1:0-12731 GCA_910591695.1 Galerucella pusilla
TTAGCTAAAAACTGATCGATGTGGTTGCGAAATAATTGGTTCACCTGAGATGAAAAAAAATGTATGAAGGAGAATATTAAATGACATAGAAAAGTTGCGGAACAAATTTCTAAAATTATTAGTTTCCAGAGAGCTTGTAAAAGGGTTTAACAAAAAAAAATTGGGGAAATATTGTAGAATGTACCAAGGAAAAACCACTAAAGAACGCAGAATAATGTAATCGAAGCTGGGCACGCTTGAATTCACCTTACTTGCCATTTAGCTTGGAGAATTTGCCTTCGAGCACCGATATTTGTATAAATTATGGTTTGGCCAATTTTGGAAGTGCGCTCAAATCACGACCGTTCCCAATTTAATTTCCGTAAAATATATTTGTATAATATCTACATTTATTTATTGTGTGCTAACTTTGTTTGTACAACGTTAACGTCAAGTTAATAAATAGCTCATTAAACAATAAACATTTTGCTTGTTTGCTTTTTCAACGAGAGATAGTTATTTGTTATTAATTATTGTTAAAAGTTTCAAATAGTTTGCATTGCAAATACATATTTTTTTTCAAACAACATTATAAATAATATATACTGCAAATATATTACTATTCAGAGTTTCCTGAGACAACTATGATTTTTTAAGAGTAATATTTGTGAGTAGATTCCAAAAAGTGGGGGGTCTTAACAGTAAACAACTACACTTGTTGCTACTGTGAGGATGTACAACTGAAATACCTTTCTGGGCAGTGGAGGAGGAGGAGGAGTGGAGGAAGAAGGATGTAGATTTTGTGGCATGGTAGGAGAAACCTCCATCCACATACTTTCCAACTGCACATCACTTCAGAGTCCTAGAGCACAACCCCTGGGAGATTACCTATTGAATAGAAGAGGAACATCTACCTAAGTTGAAGCCTGCAGACATCCTAAATTTCCTTCGGAAAATAGGATTGAAGGAGCTACTAGTTTCTGAGACTCTCCTCAGAAACTAAGTAGAAATAAGGGGGCACAATAGATCTTTTAGGTCTCAGAAAATGTCACTCTAAAATACATACATACAAACATACTGTTAGGATTTCCACCTTTTCCTGTTTTATTGACATGAAGTCCTCAGCTGATTGGAAGCTTTTGTCTTTTGTTCGATAAATGAAGTATGTAATATATAATACCACCCTCCGCGCTCTGAAAATATTCTCAAATACCTATAAGACCTCCTGGAGAGGTAGAAACAAAATTTTACATCTGCTGGTAACCTAAATTTAATTAAAATTTGATTGTTCGTGATATTAGTTGTAAAATTCACATGTTCAATACTTTTTGCGATAAACATTGATAAGGCTTGAAAAATGCTCCAATCTAGGAAGAGATTCGTCAAGATTCGTTGAAAAACAACGGAGTTACAAAACGTCAAAGTTAATCTAATTATGTGTTAGTTATTCGAAGTTTCTAAAAGATGAAAATTATCCAAGGCAAATCCAAGTTTGCTTGATATACAGAGCAATTAGATGAATGAGATAATTGATGCTCTCGCTTCCGTTAAAATAATTGATGTTGGGCTTTTTATGTGTCATAATGCCATTGTTTTCAGCGAGAAAATGAGTAGAGACGAACAGAGTGATTTGTCGAATGGATAATAATCATAACTAAAGTGTTCCAAGAACGCCGTTAGGGGAAACTTATTTTCCATTAACCAAAATGAAGGGTGAACTTTATAAATATAATTCTAATGAAAACTAACTATCATTTTTCATTGATAAATTAGAGAAGTTTGAACAAAGATTAATTGAGTAGTCGAAATTTCGATGCAAATCCGGTGATTTGAATATTTTGGGTTTAAACTTGTTGGTAAATCCTTGTATATTGGAGACCGGAATAAATTTTAGAGAGAAAACAAGCATAATTATTAGTATCTATACGTAGCAGACTGAGCAAACCTCAAATTTCGTGACAAAGGTGAACACCAAACATTGCAAATGTAAATTGGCAATTTTGGAAATTCGAATTTTTGAGGAATAATATTTTTCAATTAAAATTTATACAGGGTGAATCACAACCAGCGGGACGTTGGTTGGAAGAAAAATTATTTTTAAATATATTGAATAAAGTGTTGCATAATGTACCCTGTATATTTCAAAAAACCAACCAAATTGGTAAGGGGCCATCCATAAAGTACGTCACACGTTAAAGGGGAGGGAGGGTATCACCGAAGTGTACAAGGGGCATGAGAGGGTCAATAGTTTTGTGACGTCACATGTTAAAATTTGGAATACCAGAATGCCAAGTTTGGATGTGAATTAAAAACTTGAAAAATTTACGAATTTGATCTATATTTATTAATAATTCAGCATTTCATTAGAATACTATGTAATAAAAATAAGTTGAAAATGGAAATAGCTGTTTTCTCTCGATTATTTTTAAATACATGCATATATTTTAAAAATGTGTGACGTCACATCAGGAGAGGGGTTATAAAAATGTGACAACCTGTGACAAGGACGGGGGGAGGGATTCAAAAGTCCTAAATTCGTGTGACGTACTTTATGGATGGCCCCTAAATCACATTTTTTCTCAAAAAAAATTGTGTACTCTTTCATCCTTCGGTGACATCTCTTTAATATTAACAGTGAATATACAACTTGATGAAAAGCTATAAATCAAATTGATATACCAACCCCGTATTGATTGAACTGTTATCAATAAATTAATCTGACCAAATAGACTTCATGGGGTGAAAGAAATATATGAAACTTCTGCAAAAATGGGATGGAATAAAAATATTATAGTTAATAAATAACAACTAATTCGAATATCCTGTAAATATTACGAAAGTGAATTTTCGTTTGGAATTTCCAGGACACGGATGCACTCAAATTTATCTCGTTCGAAATGAAAAGCAAACGTTATGTACTTCCATTTGATTCGACTGAAGATTAATAACTGTTTACTCAAAAAAGGACGCTATCCCCGCTATCGCTTTTGATGGAAAACGATTTTTCTGACAAAATTCCCACGACAAATATTTTAGCAAACATTCATCCCAATTACTTGATATCAAATTTATAATTTTCAATTAACTGCTTTAGAACTCATGTTTGAAACCAAATACCAAACCGTCTTCGGCCCATTTCAGATAAGGTTAGCAGAAATCAAGATTAATAAGACTTTTTTACAATCGAAAAGTCTTGGGCCCATTGAATTCTCTACCAACCTCAATATCTCCTTTTAATTAAACATTTCTGTCGCCAAAACAATAATTTTCATCAACCATATATATTATTTGCGTCAAAAGTGAATCTTTTTAATTTGCTTATTTTCATTTTTTCTTCTCTGTTATATAATTTCCAATGGTGTTCCCTTCTTACACAATTTTTTCAACTATTTTTGTTCCAATTTATTTGAATCACTGAACCGATTCAACAAATTAGATCCTGTTCCTGGTGAAAATTTTAGTTTCCAAAACGATATCTTCATCAACCATATCGTTTATTCACATCAGAGTAATGCTTCAGTACTAGGTTTTTTGGGAGAATTGTTTTTCTCTTGAACACTACCACTATACCAACACTAACACTTTCCACGTGGTTATCGAGCCACGCGTAAGATAGTGTAAGCAATGTTTAGTGTCAAGTATTTCCTGATGTTCAAAAATTCCCAACTGAATTGTTTTTCCTTAATTTGCTCTACTTCTAACATCATTTCTCTTGCTATGGAAAGATTTAAAAAGTTTCCATTGGTCTTCTACTAATTTCTTGTTTCAATTCCCTTGAATCACAATCACAATCATCGAGAAGTCCTGATTGTCTCTCGCATATGCGTGAAAACTGAGTTTTCTGTCGACAAAAGCTACAAAGTTACATTGTATAGCTCAATACATAAATATAATGGGGTTGTTTAACCCTATCATTATAGACAGGAACCGGCAATGATGAAAAATGAATAATGTGGTTAACGTTCACATATTCACATCAATCAAGTGAAACATTGTAAATTCATACACATTGTATGAATAAATACCCATCGTTTTATACGTCAATATAAGCGTATGTATATTTCGGCTTTTGTTTTGCTTCATAGATAATTAATGATGCTCAATAAATGTTTGTATTTAACGAAAAATGATACACATAATTTATACGGCACTAATTATAGTCGTAACAGAAATTTTAATGCATGATTATGTTTCGTTGTTATTTTTAAAACAGAAAAAGGGAAAACAAAAAGTCATTTCGAAACTTGGAATGAGAAGTAATGAATTTTATTCGGTCGCAATCATGAAAACAAGTCGTAACATCAAAAGTTGTTTTGCACTTCGGGGCTATTTCTCTCAGTATTCCAAAAGTTGGGTGATTTCTCTTTTTCTTTTGTACCATAATTCGGAATAATGTTGTGAATCGCGGTTTTATATCAATTCACCCGAAAACAAGGTGTCTGTGTTTCAAACACTTTGTCTAAGTTATATTTTTACTCCATTTATTCATTTGTGAAGAGGAATATTACTTCGTTGTTATATCCAGCAGAAAAGCGCGTGAAATGTTTGATTTAATTTATATAACTAGAGTATAAATATCTTCTGTATGTTCCTTGTGGTTTATTCATTATTCTTTAAAGCTATTTACGAGAAATTTTGTCGAAAATAGCTCACTATGGGTAGAAACAAGTCTCAAATTGGATTCTCGATGTAAAAAGAAAGTAACAACACAAATAGTGAAACCAAACATATAGAAGGATTATTTTTATAGTTTAAATAGCTTTGGAAGTACGAGCACTTTTTGTAATTAAAGTTTAATGAAATGTTTGTGAGCATTTCTTTTTTTTTAAAGAATATAATCATTTGGAGCGTAACTATTGGCATTACCATTAGTGGAACGTGCGGAGTTCTAGGAATGTTACTAAAGCCGACGTTTTCTCATGTGGAAAATAGTAGTAATATCTCTTTTCTAGAGCATTACTGAAGATATTTGGAATGTTATTAGTTGATATCTAATAATAATTGGAAAGTGTTTGAAAAGAAATATTTTCCAAAGAACAATGACCGGAAACAACTACTTCTCGAGCTGTGTGCCTCTACACACTTCTCAGTGTGTCTTTGGTTTGGTAGACAAAGACGACACAAAAGAATGCAATGATGAGACTGGGCAAGGTGCAAAGACTTGCTTGTCTCAGTATTGCAGGGTGCATGAGCAGCACGCCAACGGCAGCACTAGAAGCCGTATTTGGCTTTCCTCCATTACACTTCGTGATAATGGGGGAAGCTAGGATGGGACTTTTTAGGCAGCAAAGCAACCTGAGCAACAAAATAGTTAGATCAGGACACATATCCATCAAGGACATTATAAGTGGAGCTATCTTAGATATGAAAACAGACTATATGGCCACTAAACTTCTCCCCAGTCCCAAATATGAGATAGAAATACCTCACAGAAAGGACTGGCAAGACCCAAGCAAACTGAAGTTTTCCCCAGGAAAGACCTTGTACTCAGACGGGTCACAGACTGGGGAAGGGACAGGAGCAGTGGTGTATGGTGAAATGAAAAACACAAGATGCTCCTTCTCACTAGGAGAACATACTTCTGTATTTCAGGCAGATATTTATGCTATCTTAGAATGTGACACTCATAGGATAAACATACTAACTGACAGCCAGGCAGCCATTGCAGCTTTAAACAGCCGCAAGGAAACATCCCGACTGGTAAAAGAATGCCAGAAAGAACTAAATGAACTAGCAGACCACATTAAAGTAAGATCAGTGTGGGTGCCGGGACATAACGGTATTTCTGGAAATGAACAAGCTGATGAACTCGCGAGAAGAAGTTCAGCAACAGTATATGTTGGACCAAAACCAGCTCTTGGGACCACAAAGAAGGTAGTCCGAGAGCAAATACAAAATGGGTACAAAGCCAACATAGACTTCAGTGGAAGAACACTCCAAAGCAGGTACATAGTAAAACCTTCATAGGTGACACATGTGTGAAACGGGCCGAAGAACTACTGAATATCAGTAGAAATAAGCTAAGAATTATTACAGGTTATCTAACGGATCATACCCCTGTAAAAAATCACCTGCATAAAATAGGGTTATATAGAGGCTAGAGACCCATATCTTATCTGACTGTGAGGCACTCTACTCAAGGAGACAAACAATCTTCGGAGAAGCCAATGTGCCACCTGAAGTATATGGCACACATCAAATGGACCTATATCGTCTACTCGAAGGTACGGGGATAACTGTATGGGTGGACTTAAGGTGGGAGTGGAGTACAATAAGCCAATAGGCTGCAGTGCTCCCGGTATCAGAAAAAAAACACTTCTCAGTATGATCTACAAGATTTAACCAACCATTCTGGTTTGAGCATTATCAGTACAAAGACATAAATGACGAATTTAGTCAGAATATTTATTCCATAATATTGAACACAAAATTTCTAGGCATAATATTTGTGAGAACAAGTCTGTCCCTACTTATTCCATGTTTTTAAAAGAGCCAACTTTGTTATTGCTCTGTAGCAAATAGAAAACATAATAGCGCTCGACCATCCTCGGAAAAAAACTTTCTTCATATTATCTTAAATGTTAATAATACACAGCTGCTTCTTCTATTTCTTTCAACGTGAAGGTATCGATTTAATAAGGAAACGAATAAGAATATACCGGAATTTGGTCACGATTTTCATTCAAAGACACAAAGTAATATAACCGGAGAAAATTGCACTTTAAGATTCACAAAAATGAGAAGCTGGAAATTCAAATGTTCCATTCAATATACATGCGCGCGAGTTTCGATTTGTACTACATGACGGAACGAAGTTAACTGTAATTTTAAAAACTGATCGTGCTGCCTCTCTCGGAATTTCTACTCTACGTGAAATTGAGATCAATAACTTGAAGTTAGAGGAAACTGTTCGTTGGTATTACAACGCCGTCTAGCAGTGAAAAGCGGAAAAAATATCGTATTTAGTTTAGAGTTATGGATGCTAGATGGCGCTAGTTGTATTAAAATTAGTTTTATCATAATATTGTGATCATAAGTTTGATAGAACTCAATATAATAAAAAAGCAATTTTTTCACCCAATTCGTGTCGAATGTGAATAAATGACTGAATCTTAGGGATAATCTACATATTTTGGTGAAAAAACTTTTGCTATATCAGATAAAATTTTTTGAAAAAACTTTCCAACCAATTTAATAAACAATGTAATTTCCAGAGAGATTTTTACCTTAAAAATATTAAATTAACCACATAACATTTCAAGTTGATTCCAATACACTGAATAAAATTTCTTTTCAAAGCTCTACAAATTGCGTATCGAGCTCGTGCTAGCATTGGACTATGTCTGGTTTGATAAATTCCAACACATAAAACAAACATTGCATTGCAAAGTCGTTTTATTTACGAAGTTTTTCAAAGGAGCAATAAAATATTGAGCGCATACATCAAATCAGTTCCTAGTGTTAAAAAATTGAGAGAACCATTCAATTTTCTTATTTAATATTGGAGCCAAAGTGAAAAATAATTCAGTTTTCCTTTTTTACTGTATATACAGAGTGTTTATTAAGTTAGTCCCATTTATTTTTGCTGGATGCATTAACCATATATAGATTATTTGCGTCGAAAGTGATTTTTTTTAATTTGCTCATTTTCATATTTTCTCCTATGTTATATAATTTCCAATGGTGTTTCCCTCCTACTCAATTTGTTCAACTATTTTTGTTCCAATTTCTCTGAATCACTTAGTAGATTCAACAATTTAGATCCTGTTCCAGCCACTTGGTGAAAATTTTAGTCTCCAAAACGATATATTCATCAACCATATCTATTATTTACATCAAAGTACACCAACACTAACACTTTCCACGTAGTTATCGAAACGCGCGAAAGATACTTGAGAGTAATGCTTCAGTACTAAGTCACCATAATACTTTGTATTCAAGGGGACATAATTTTCTGGATTTCTGGATCGGTTATTCGATGAAAAACAACCTCTTCATCACAGATGCACAATTTCAGGTGCTTTTATCCCGTGTCTCAATTCTCAGATGTACGGGTATTTTTTTAAAGCATATAGAAAATCTTTTTCAGAGAATTGAAACAGAATCGATATTCTAAGGTGCTAAAAGGTACATTCCGAGACATATACGTCGTTTTTTCATTGCCACTTTTGGTTCAGTTCACAGAGAAAAATTGTTTGGAAGCTTCGATATCAATGGCTCACAATATTTCTTTTTGTTGATTTTGTTTTCACAAGAAAATATGTATTTATTGGATAAGGATTTTTATAGAAAGAGGAATATGTAAACTACATTTTTCATCCAAAGCCACATGGAATTGATACACTTTTTGATATATTTCACATTTGAGGATAGAAATGAAGGTTTCCAAATTTGATAAATATTCAGGGAGAATTGCCGTGTCGAAAAAATTAAAAATGCCGTTCACATATGCTGGGAAATTTTAAAATTCAGGTCGTATGGTTGCTATTTAATCTTACAAAAGGCGTGTTAACGTTTAAACGTAAAGCTACGTGAAGTGTAGAACAGCAAGGGGGTATCTTTTGTTTGCTAGAGTGGAAAATAAAACAGTTTTTTCATACAAACGATCTACACGTAGAGACATGACGTTTACCATGGAAATTTCTGAATAAAATCAATAGAAATAATTTATTTCATGTTGTTTAGTGTGTTTCTATCAGTATCTGTAGAGTAGGAAGGGGAAGTGAAGGCTCACAGCACTTAGGCCACATGTGACCCATTGTACATCCTCCCGAGGAGTCGTCCTCCTAGGCCATCGTCCATCCTGTCCTTCCCAGGAAAGTGGACAGGTCACTAGGACACATCTCCTTTATATCAGCAGGTGTAGGCCAAGACTTACCGAACACACACTCTCTTATTGACGATAACTCCGGACACTCGCATGAGACATGCCTGGCAGTTTCATCTTCCTGTTCACACATCCTGTATGGAGGTGTGTCCACTATCCCCATAGCATGGAGGTGTTTCCTCAGATGACAGTGGCCAATCAGAAATCCTACTGTTAAACGTAGGTTTTTACTGGGCATCGACAAATATTTCTTCGGCACCAGCTTTCCAGGGTCGCCTAGGGTGATCCTGACAAGACTGCATCCCTTAAGAATCGGCAATGCGATTACTTTATCTACTGTCGTGCCTTTTAACCCACCTCAGGATGATATTGTTATATGCCGAGGCGTGAGCTGAATCGATATAACACGTTGTCTGTTCAAGGCTAATAGGGTTTGTCTACCTTCAGTGCAGATTGTTATGTTTTTGTCAGAAATTCCTTTTCAGAAGAGGAATTACCAGAAAAGTGTGTTTCTATGCATTGATAGTTGAAAACATTTTTTGATCTTCACATTCAGCATTGCTTTCTTCCCCTCAACTTCAATAACGTACATCCAGAGTTAGAACTTTTAATGGTAATTGTATATTATTATCAATAGGTGGATATGGAAATATTTCGAAGCTCTTCCATTCAATATCTGAATAAAATTTCAACTCCCATGGCTTTTTAATGTACCTGGAGGAGCTTTTTAATATTTAAAAACCCTGTATCCACCGCCTGGCAAGTAACGTCTAATGTTGTTGGTTATTTCCTTTGGGAAAAGTACGTTCCGCAAATTTGTCTGGTCGGAACTGCTATTAAAGCATTCAATAATCGTTTCCATATTTTTTTTTTCAAAATTTATTACATCGAAACAATTTCTTTAAAAGGTAGGAAAGTTTTAATTCGATATAAAGAATAAGCTGGCCGTGCTGGGATATTTTTAAATCAATTTAGCTTGACACTGACGACCGAAATATAAAAAGATCGGTTGGGAAAACTTAATTTTTTTTAAATAATCACGAAGTTGCTAACCAAGCAATTAGGTAATCAAAAAAGTTTTTCAAATGAAATGATCTTTTTTAAAATTTTTCTTTTCAATCAAGCCATGGAGGTAAATTGGGGGATAATTGAAAATAATGGCAGCCAATTGAGATTAATCGATTTTTCGAATTGTTTTAAGGAGGGTGTGCCAATAATACAATTCTACAGTTGGGGGGGGGGCAAAACAAGATACCAAAATGAACCTACACTCACTCCTTCCGAAACATTGGCATATGAAATTTCGATTTTTACCCCAAAACTCCCCCTTTTCAAGCGATTTCTCAAGTTCCCGTATATCCCCGTTTTTCTTGTACTGAAGTAGGAGGGTAGATAACTCTAGTAGAAATAAGTCAAGGTAATATAGAGCTCTGAGCTTTGTTTGACATTTTGTAGCTCCGTTGTTTTTGAAAGAAATATTTTTTCGGATTAATTATGCTCAAATAATATTGCAATAGTCTGTAAGAATTTGAAGGAGGGGTGACCCCACAGCACTTAGGCCACAATTGGCCCATTGTGCATTCTTCTGAGTTTCAGAGGTTCTAGCTCTGTCGGATATTCACAAAGACCAGTTACCGGTCAGAATACCCGTGTCTGTCTGTTCATAGTCACGTATTTTTTGGCTTTTTTCCTGTCCGGATACTGCAGCAGTTCCTTGGCAAGCCTGCAACCTTCTGCATCTTCCCATCTACCCTTAAACTTTTCAAGGAAGTGTTCCTTTATTAGGTCAATCATAGCCGACGCCGACAGACCAATGAAAGTGCCAGGTCCCAAGAGTTTTTGGGAGGCTGCTTTCCTGGCTAGTGAGTCGGCAATGTGGTTACCTTTCGATTTACTGTGGCCCTCGATCCAGCCTAGAGTGACTTCGTTGTTGCTACAGGCTTCGATCAGGGTCAGGTGACACTCCAGTACTAGGCCTGATGTGATACGTGTTCTGTTCAGGGTTAGTAGTGCTTGTCTACTATTCGTGAGGATTTGAATTTTATTTCCTGTGATGTTTTTTTGGTAATCTCTTTCACGGCGATGTGGATAGCAGTGAGCTCTGTTCGAGCAACGCTGACATTACAGCTGCAATAGTCGTTTTCCACGAGGAATATTGCATTTTAAAACTAGGGACGTTTTAAATAATCTTCGCACGATTGCGGAATTACATATTTCTGAAAAATAATAACGACACAGCGAAATCTAGCAAAAAAACGTTAGTAATTTGAAGTTCTAATTTAAAAAGAGATTATCCAGATATATTTGAGGTATACATACGTTCATTCCATCAACTCAAGAGGATAGTCGCAAGTCGATTTGTAGAATAAGCCGCGAATAACAGCCAAATACTCATAAGAAGCTTGAGACTGGTAATGCTACTATACAGGGTAGTCACTATTAAATTATATAAAGTAACAAATGTTTCATCAGTTTGTATCTCCACTCAGTAAACTATAATATACAAACCCCTTGGAGGTCTGAAATTATTTTATCGTAAATGTGTGATTTGAAAAGTTTCACCATGTATAGACTAGTTGGGGACTGGTTTCATTAACGGCGATGCTTGCAAAATCCGTGTTTATACTGTCACCATTTGAGGTTTTAGTCGCCCTAAATGCTGATGAGAATTTTGGAAAGTTACTCGCTTTGACGAAATAGATGGCACGATCGACCATCGGATCGGAAAATAGTTAGATGATGGAATTCGTGTGAGCTCTGAAAGAAATTTAGGTGGAACTAACTTCCCAATATACAACGTTGGGGTAGTTGGTTCTATTATTAGTCCTTGAATATGATTTTTTTGGTCAGACTTTACGTGTAAAGTGTGGAAAATATTCTTCGGAGTGTTGACAAGCGAGTTTCTATTATTTGATTGAACATTTTTCAAATTTAGTTTTAGAAATAGTCAAAAATAAAGCTGCATCAAACATTTTAATCTTTTAACTTGTTTAGGTTCTTGAAGATTAATTCTAAGCTTTGAAGTAAACACACAAAACCCATGAGGAGTATAATTTGAGAAATTGGAAACTATTATTTAGGAATAGCTTCAAAATCTGCTGACATTTCTTTCCTAGGTATTGTATGTATGTAAGTAGTTTATATCGAAAACAATATCAAGAAAAGCAAAAAGAGGGATTTGAAAGACCATCATGAGACAGACAGTTTTATATGGACCGCAGCTATGGATCAGGGGGAAAAAAGGAGATATCCCCGATACGATACCAAGTTTGCAGCATAGGGAAGCTTAAGGCTACAAAAGAAGATCTTTTAATTGGGTCCCGAAGAAAAAGGGTGGATGGACCTAGAGCTGTTTGATATACGCAAATGGTAATAGGTGACAAAGAGGATACAGAGGAAAATATTTAACCGGGTTAAAAACAATATTCTCCAAAGCGAAGATAGTGTTTTCACAGTGTGTATATCCTTTAATAAAATATTAATGAGTTTCTATCGAGTATCCATTTTAAGTGTTTCATTCATTAAATTCCGTTAATAGCATTACTGAAGAGCAAACATATCCTCAGCTTCAACAAGGTTTTAGTAAGTAGCGAAGAAGATTATTCTATTATCTATTCTACCTATTGGTGGAACGTAAAATCCAATTAGCTCTTGTGTCCTTAGTAAACAGTCCACTTTTAGAGTTAATAGGCATTAAAGATCGTGTCGTGAAAAGTCTAAAGCTTTTGTTATGTTATTGTTAAGTATTTGCTAGCTTAAAGGATGGTCAAGAGAATAAATGATTTGGAAAATCGCAAGCATTATAGTGTGACCCAGGCTTAATATACTACAGAGCTTCTAAAGCAGTTTTTGGTTGAATAAGGCCTCTTACTATACGAAAATAGTTATTTTCCTAACAAGTGCGGAAAGTGATACTTTCCCGCAC
>CAJUYI010007037.1:0-12725 GCA_910591695.1 Galerucella pusilla
AAATAACTCGTTACTTACTTTCCGATTTCCTTTATGTTACCGGACTATTGCATAAAACAAGACCGTCGATACCGTTATTTCAGGGACATCAATAAGTTCTGAGAACCAGAAATGACCGATCCGTGGAAACTGTCTATAGCAAAGCCCGATCGAACAAGAGTCCTAACAAAAAACCATAATGCTCCGAACTCCGGACACCTGGGGATTGCAAAAACCATCACCCGGATGGCGAAATTGTACTATTGACCAGGAATGTTCAGGGACATCACCAAATACGTGAGGAGGTGTCTGAAATGTCAACGCAACAGGATGGAATCCCGAAAGTTCATCAACGTGACGAATAATATTTGCTGGAGAAGTGGAGATTCCGGTCACCGCCGAGAAAGCTGCAGCCGTCCGTACATCTTGTTCTGCTCCCGCTGTGGATGAGTTGGACGGATGTCCCGAGAATGCCCGTGCGACCCACCAAATCCCCGTACCCGATCGATGGCCGTCCAGGTCCATCTGGCCGCCAGTCCCAACCCGCCCCGACGAATGCAAGGTGCGACCACCCAGTGCAGCATCAACACCGAGCGGCTTCCACCCGTTTTAGATGCGCCACGACACTGCATCCGATCATACCGACGGCAGTCGGTTACCCGGCAGATTTATAACTTTTCCTTCCACACATTAACCAATATAATTGTTTTTTTCATTTTCCGGATTCAGTTTAGATCCAAAGGGATATCCGAACTTGGAGGTGGCTCAGTTACGCTTGTTCGATTACCCTGCAGATTTATAACTTTATTCTCTTCACACATTAACCAATATAATTTTCTTGCCGTTTCCGGATTTCATATAGATCTAAAGGGATATCCAAACTTGGAGGTGGCTCAGTTACGCTTGTTCGTTTACCCGGCAGATCGTAACCGTTTCGTTCCTACTTCACTAATTAATATTCCTTGAAAATTGCATTGATTCATAGTAACTTCCCGTGTTTCCGTTGTATCCAAAGGGATATTAAAACTTGGAGGTGGCTCAGTTACGCTTGTTCGTTTACCCGGCAATATTAGAAAACCTGACCGGCTCAGACTGTTAAGTCCGTCCCTTTCTTCTCCCCGTAAGTTTGTCAGTCCTAATAGAGTAATAACTACAATAGACCACAGAGTATTATCAAAACAAAGGAAAAATTTCGATTTACTCCGTTAGTAACTCATTAGTTAAAAAAAACATATTTGATTCATCCGGGCTATAAATCTGAGATTAGTTAGCTAAAATAAATTCAACGCTTGTTCGTTTACCCGGCAATATTAGAAAACCTGACCGGCTCAGACTGTTAAGTCCGTCCCTTTCTTCTCCCCGTAAGTTTGTCAGTCCTATTAGAGTTATAACTACAATAGACCACAGAGTATTATCAAAACAAAGGAAAAATTTCGATTTACTCCGTTATTAACTCATTAGTTAAAAAAAACATATTTGATTCATCCGGGCTATAAATCTGAGATTAGTTAGCTAAAATAAATTCAACAAGACCCCTGGAACTTTCCGTAACCTCCATCTGAATCTGGAACTCTTGACGTTAAGGGTCAAGGGGCCGTGGAGCAAACCCCGTTAAAAATCTGGCGAACGAGCATTCCGTCGCAAGATTTCAAGTCAAGGGTGTCCATAGTGACGTGTTCGTGTGGTAAAAGACCACGTATAGGAAGAAAACGCGTTACAATGTATTAAAATAATTCAAGCTCTTCTTCAAGTGATGAAGGACTTTTAGTTCATTTTTATCAAAGACATTACTGTCGTGATGTCAAAATTTTCTACCCGTTCGTACAAAAAAAATGGCCAATCGATTTACAACGAATCACAAACGGAATGTCAGTTTGGGAGATTTCCAATCGATTGGAAATTCTTTCTACGAACAAACCGATTGATGTAACAAATTCTAGCAAATTTTCTCTCACGTATTAATAACTTGAATGAATTCCACGATTGAGTACTAAACATTTCTTTACAGAGTGTTCAGAATTTTCAGTTTCATTATTAGATCATTCAATGTGTAATAACGTGCTTATTAACACCCTTTATTTTAATGATACACCATGCTCAAAAAATGTCCTTTTTCGAATGGTATAAAAGTGTTCTATAAGTACCTAAGTATTATATTTTTCGTGCAATTTACAATTTTCTTAAATTGTATGGTAAATTGATTTCAAGTTGACACAACAGGATTATGATAAACGTTTAAGTTTTTGTTTATGACAAAGCTCGAGAATATCCTGATTTTTTCAATTATGTATAGTTTACTGACTAATCTATTCTCCACAATAATGGGATCGACATAATTTACATTATTACGTTACAGCAAACAAATATTTATTCCGTACTGTTAATTGCCAACACCTAGGGTATTATACTTTTCGTGCAATTCACAATTTCATTGAATTGTATGGTAAATCGATCTTAAAACATATGACGATGACGTCAAAAAAATGTGTATTTTTTAAAAACAAAAATAAAAGGAACAAATTTCCAACAAAAAGAAACAAACAAAACATTAAAAATATAAACATATACATAATTGAAGATACTACAAATATCACAAAATAAAGTTAAATAGGTATATGTATATAATAATATATTATATGTGTAGTTGACGTAAAACATATAATGCGGTTTTTTGTTTGACTCTAATATTATAATTTCAACTAATAATCGTTAAAATGTACTCAATTTTCAATTATTAAATAAATTTATCGACTGACTAACGGTTATTATTAACCCGCAATTATGGAGCACTCTACTTTTTGATACTTAGCGTTAATGTTGAGAAAATAAATTTTTCAATAAAGCTTTACTTAAACGACGACTCGAGTTTTCTTTTAATGTATTTATGGTTTCTTTTCATCTAAAATCCATTTGTTCTTTCTTCTGCTTTTTTTAACCCGAATATCAAACATTGCTAAAAAATATTAAAATATTTATATTTAAAAACATCTTAAACATAATACCAGATTAACACTACTATATATCTCGTTTTATTAAAAAGAAGTAGAAATATAAATTTCAAATAATGTATTATTTTTCACAGCTTTGACTGAAGTATAACTACAATTGAAAGAGGATTATTTTACGATCGCAACGAAGTTTGAATCTTTAGTTGGAGGGCTGACATCAAGAAAGAGTGTATGTAGTGTTTTTCTGAGGGTGAGAATACATATTTATTAGAAATTATATATTTAGTTAAAAATGAAATATTTACAATGTGACGTCTTTGGGAAATATCGAGTTCGATAAAAAATATTGTGTGTCAACGATGAAAATTTAAACAATCGTGATGGAAGTGATGATTTTAGTAATAGTAAGGATTCGACGACATTTAAATTTGGAAGCATAGAAAATATGTTTCAATGTATATGAGAATCTACAAGAAAAGTTTGGTATCGATGGAAAAACAGAATTAATGCAAGCAGAAGTTTCCTGTCAATTATAAGTGAAGAAGCCAAGAATGGGCCTTATGAAAGCAAGAAGCGATGTGATAAGGGATTGGTCTGAACTTTAGATGTGTCTCTGATAAAATTATTAAAAACCACCATATATGACTGGAAAAGGGTTAATATACTTTTTGGGAGAAGAAAATTTATTATGTTCAATATATTTTTTATGTTACTCATGTAGTAGTGACAGAAAGGAGTTAGACATAATACTAATTTTTTATTAATTTATATAATTTTTTTTTTGGAATTTTTTTAATAGAATTTAGTTTTTTTTATGGTTTTTGCTTTGAAATTTCGTTTCCCATAACAAAAATCGAATGTGATAAAAAAAGCACTCAGTTCACGTCTGGTAACCCGTTTAAACCAAACGCCCTTTCAAAAATTAAGTAACATGAGATACAAAATAGAATTATGTTTGGTAAGTGGACAAAAATAATATTAATACCTTTCAGAGTTTAGCTCCGCAACATAACTTAAAGGGTGTATACGATTAGATAGCTGCACTATAAGTTTTACGTCAACTATACTTATCAGATTCCTATATATAGAAAAGAGGAACAAATCGTAAATTACCAACATATAAAGCGCATAGACGCGTTCAAATTTATAATTATTGGCGACCGAAAATTAATTTAAACAGAGCGAGCCGAAATACCCCAATAATAATAATAGGTGATTATAATAATAAGTGTCATGATTGTTTTCAATAGATTATGAAATATTTCGGTAGATCAATATGCAACTCCACAACAATATCGCAGACCTCTCAAAGTCATGTGTTCTGAAATGGTCTACAGGCCACGACAACTGCGAGCAGTACAATACATTTTTCTCGTAATTGTCAATTAATTCAAAATGTCTGAACACTGACAGCCTTATTAACAATAAAATTTATATTATTCTAACATGACTTTAAAACTAAATTATTGAAAATCATAAATAAATACATTTAACATTATTTTAACACTAGAATGATACTAAGTCCTTAGTAATCAGTTAGGGTATGTGTTACACCGTGTTCAAGTTGACCTAACTTTTTTTGGTCAAATGTCAGTTTGATTAATTGTTCACGAAGCGGGAGAATTATCCTGTCAAACTGACACGAATATTTTTTACAAAGAGAAATACGTATTTTACATTGTTGTCATGTTTATCTTATAAAAACGTATTATTTGTTAGATGTTTATTATTAATAAGGCTGTGAATATTTTGGAACACACTCCCAAGCTAGTAACTTTTAGTGGTGCGATTGAGCTTTCCTAAAATGCTTCGCCTCGGGAAAAAACGCAAATCCTCGGGAAACAGTATTGAAAGAATTGAATTATTGAAATATAGTATTGAATGTTGATTATGATTTGTATTATTGAAAGACTATGATGTTATCAAGATTCAATTGATCTCATCTAATTTGTAATGAAGCAAAAATTTACAAACAGCATGTTTAATTAAGAATTTCAAAATTCCTGAAAATACTCGAAAAATCCAGGACGAGCATTCTCGTGCCTCAAGAAATAAAAAAGGTCTTGCAACCAGAAACCCTAATAGAAACAAACATTTTTCATTTAAAAAAGTAATAGTTAAATATACCACTTACATGCCACGTCGTCGACATAGTATAGCTCAAAACGTACAACGCGTACGCATTGTACAATTGAAATAAATAACCTATAAATAAAAAGGGCAACAAGAAACTCAATCCTCTCCACATCCACGAGTGAAAACCTTCGATGGTAATGTCCATATTGTGTCGTTCTCCGAGTGCTTTGAGTCTGTATAAAACTCCTCTTTGGTATCGGAATTGGAGGTATTGAACTAAGCCTAAAAACAGAAAAAAGCCAATAATAATTAATTGTAATGATTGTGATATGAAATATGTTGTGCGGCAGACTGAGAAGCTTGTAAGAGTTATAGCATGTCTGTCGACATGTCTCGATTTTCAAAAAAATTATCGCAATTCCTTCCTTAATTCCCGCGCGTCGCCTCAATGGCCACTTCCAATACCCAACCCTAATCATAGGACAAATAGCATCTGCCAACGGCCGCCTCCATTTTGACAACGCCAGCTTAATCTTTTTTCGCTATAAATATTTTCGAAGCAAACATACCTTGCTCTGGTAAGCACAGGTGCTGGGATACCGTTGTAATATTTCAAAACCTTTTAAAATACTTCAAAGATACCTTCAAGAATACCTTCTAAAATACCGATAGAGTACTTCAAAGATACCTTTAAGGATGCCTCAAGAATATAGCTAGAATACCTGCAAGGACATCTCTAAGACACATCTACTTAGATTGAAGGCTCATCACTTGGATACCCCCAGGACAAGTTTTCCATCCATCCTTCCCGGAGGAAATTTCAAGATAAATACCATAAAAAGTAGAGGACCTATGTATTCCTTGCCACAATTGGTAGAATAAAATGTTTGAACTTTGGAATTAATTTTGAATCATGCCGGCTGCATATTCGTTAACTGCACCCATTATAGACCGTTCGGAAATCCGAACGTTGCCTTGTTAACTGCAGACGATATAGATAAACTTCGCAATTATATCGTCTGCAGTTAACTTATTCTGCAATATTGGTATTCTGTCATTTATGAAGTAAACTACCGAAGTTAGGAAAAACATTTGTTATTATAGTATCCGCGCGACCGTGATAAGTAATTAATAGTCAAATTTTCAGAAGCATGGATTCATTGCCAACAGATTTTCACTATCATAAAACTGATAGTACTACGATTAGGACAACTTTAGGAGACAAAGAGGCAGTAGAGGTAGGCGAAATATTAGTTTAAAACTACAATAATATGCTAAGATTATTTATTCCTGTAAAAAAAACACGGTGTTCATAACATAACCTAGGTTTTTCGATCTCACTTGGTCTACCAGTTATAGTTTTTGTGCTGGTGTTAACTATTAACTATTCTACCTCAATAACAATCATTAAAGTTAAGTTTAAGAGCTAGTAGTGAAAAAATAAAATATTTTTCATACGCGACAATGAATAGTTGTTGTCTACTCGTTTCATTTCGCGCATTGGCTTACATTAAGGGGAAGCTAAATGGGTTTGATAATTTTAAAAAATCGTAAAAAATAGACGATTAATCTAATCCAAATAAAATTTTTGCATTCAGGTTAAATAGAGGGCCTTTATAATCACACACGTTATTAAAGTAATTGGTGTATGTTGAAGAGGTTTGAAAATTAAAAAAATGTATATTAACGAATTAACCAATTTAAATAATATTTAGTAAATAGGTTAATTATAGGGATATTCTTAATTATTCATAATATTAAACTTATTAGCTTACGTTAAGTAAGCTGGTGTTAAAGGGGGTTTGAAAAGTTTTGCATATACCTATGGGTTTAAAAGGAAGACCCTCTACGTAAATTTCTACCATACTCTTATATTTCAGGATTGGATTTCGGAATTAGAATCAAAAACGAAAATAACATGGCGAATAACCAAAACATTCAATAATAAATGTCTAGGGAGGAAAAACATTTTCAAACGTATTTACCATTGCCACTTTAGTACGAGATCTTCAACAATAAAAAATAAAAGCTCTAATACTCGGAAAAGCAGAAATACAAATTGTCCAGCTACGCTTACAGTAATTATAAAGAGATTCATAAAAAATACTAAATCTAAATGTAAGGATGATCTTACGGAAAAATGGCCTTGCGTTATAACATTTAGAAATGATCATAATCACACTGTTCTTAGCGCTGTAGCCTTAAAAGAAAGACCCATCGGACATGAGACTAAAACCGCAATATTAGAATTATTTGAAAAAGGTCATAGTGTTGCATCAGCATATCACACATTCTATTTATCAAAAATGGAAGAATTGGGTGATAAAGATGAAGATTTTCTTTTGGATAGGCACTACTTCCCTACAAAAAATGATTTTTCCACGTTGTGGAAAGCAAATTTTAAAAAATCGTTTGGCGAACGTTCTGGAAAAAAAATGCTTGAGCACTTGGAAAAGAATTTGCAAACTTCTTTTAACATGCAAAATGTGAACTATAAAATTAGTAGAGTTGGAGACCATTATTCGGTGACAATTTGTACCCCTATTATGCAACGCGTAGCTCGTTGTTTAGTGCATGCTTCTGAAGTTTTATTTGTAGATGCGACCAGTAATTGTGATGTCCAGAACCATAAGGTTTACTTCTTAGCGACCCATTCTCCTGCTGGTGGAATTCCTGTGGGATGTATTATAAGTAGTTCTCAAAAAATAGATGTATTCAATGCAGGTGTAGAAAGTCTAATCGAAATTATGCCGATAAAAATCTCTCCTGCTGTAATTATAACAGATGATGATATGGGTGAAAGAAATGTTCTCAAGAAAAATTGGCCACAATCAACTCTATTACTCTGCACATTCCATGTGTTGAAATCATGCTGGAAATGGTTAAAATGCGCAAAAAATAAAATAAATCAAGAAAATGTTCAGGACCTTTACAAGCTTTTTAGAAATATATTAATGTCTACAACTGAAGAGGACTTAGAAATGCATAAAAATATCTTTTTCGTTTCATGTAATGAATCCAAATTTAAAGAATATGTGAAAAACATGATAAATAGAATAGAAACATGGTGTCTGTTTTACAGACGGCAATACAAATTACGTGGGACCGATACGAATAATTATGTAGAGGTAATGTTTAGGTTATTCAAAGACATTACTTTAGAAAGGACAAAAGCATTTAATCTATGTCAACTAACCGATTTTGTAACTACCAGCTTTGAAGCTTATATCAAACAGAGGATCTTAGATGTTATTTTAGATAGACTTAAAAAGCAAAAATCAAAGAGATATGAGATAAATGAAAAAGACGTTACTGCAAGCCAAGTAGCCGACATAGGAAATATGCAATATGCTGTACAGAGTTGTAAAGATAAAAATAAAACTTATTTTGTCGATATGCAGACTTGTATTTGCACTTGTTACGAAGGTAACACTGGTAAAATATGCAAACACCAGGCGGCAATTATAAAGCTCTTTTTTATTGAGTCAGCAGTCAACGTTTTATCAAATGACACAAAAAGAAGATTGTATTTTATAGCTACAGGAAAAGAAGCCAACGAAAATTTGATGGAACCCCTTTTAATCAAAAACGTGAAAAATGCCTATAATCCAGAAAATCCTGAAAACAAAACAGCATCAGACCATGTATATCAAGGAATTAATAACGAAATTAACAGCGACCAACCAGTACAATTAAGTATTCCATCAGACCAAGAAGTTTTAGAGGTGAAAGAAAAATGGAAAGATTTTTCTGAAGCAATACTAAAAAATCTAGATGACGACACTGCATCATATTATCCAGCTGTCAAAGTTTTCTTAGAAAACCGAAACAAATATGCTCAGTCCTCAGAATCGTTGTTGTCAGGACTTTACACAGCTTTTAAATATTCTAGTAAGTTTGCAAATTATTTAATTACCTCTATATTGATATTTCCCAATATTTTCAGGCCTGCCATCAAAAGCTCAAAAAACAAGATGCCAAAGGAAAGGGAAAAAAATTTCCGTCCAACCAACTTCAGTTTCTCGAAGGAAAAGTAAATTTTCAGGGAGAAGATCTCAACAGGCTGGTCGGAAAATTAATATGTTGGACAAAAAGAAAAGAAAAGCACCTCATGCCCTAAATAAATGTGTTGAAATGAATGTTCTTCTAGGAGATAATAAATATAAAAAATAATGTACTTCATGTTTTTTAAACAGTATTTTTTTTGTGTTGTATTTTGGAAAATAAAAGTGACAATGCTTTCTACTGTTTACTTGGTATAAAAAAATGATGTTAATTGCAGACGATATAGTTGAAAAGTTTGTCTATATCGTCTGCAGTTAACAAGGCAACGCTCGGATTTCCGAACGGTTTATAATGGGTGCAGTTAACGAATATGCCACCCGGCTATGAGAGCTGTAGGGGATCGTGTCTGGGCTAACACAAGTTTTGACCTTTTTTTTATAAATTTGAAATTAATTAAAGTCTACAAGGTGTTTCTACCTTTTCACCTTAGTATTCTTCTTATTGAAATTCATTTTTGTTTTTTCGTCTACGTCTAAATGGTAGTGGCGCCCTAAAGCTTCTTATAGTCTGTCAACTCTCTGACATACCTAGTGTCAACTAACATGGAGTCCAACCAACCTTGAGAGGTGTCTCATGCCGGCATCTTGTTCAGATGACCACTCTATCGCCACAAGAAAATAAAAAGTTTTTAAAGAGCATGTAGTTAATTTTTATATGGGCGTACAGATAACTTCAGTAAAAAATTGTTAAGAAAATGTATCCGACCAAAGACTGTTGGATACATCTGAAAGTATAGAGATAGTTAAAAAATGTAATAATAGTTTAAATAAAGACAACGGACCTATACCTTATAGTCCGTTGTACTGCACTACAAGGAAATTTCATTCATTCATTGGGAATTCTGGAATTCGATACTGAAGCCAGTTTTCGCTACCACTACATAAACACTAACCCTTTTTCTAATAAGCTATACTAAAAAATCTCTTCATGAGTCAATATAGTAAAAAAGAGAAACTTATTTCAGTAACGTCCAACTTTTGTTATACACAAGAATTAAACATAACCTGGGAAATCAATGTCAATCTGACAACTGTTTTCCATCCTTGTTAACATGGAGACTAGATAAGGAGAACCTACTCAAAATCTGTCTTCAAAATCGTCTATCTAAACAGTTCGTCTTTACACCATTTCGTCGCGCACTGCAACATCTGTACCCATTTTAAACAGAAACGGCAATATCCTCACCTTTTATATATGACACTAGTCAAAAAGTAAATATTACTTATGACAAAATCTCAAAGTAGGAACTAGAAATTTTTGAGTTGTTAAAATGGACGTACGTTGTTGAAAATGATTGTAATAGTGGTTGGTAGTGCAGATTATTTAAAACGAAGGCGTGAATTGAATTTATAAGTTTTTTCGGTTACCAAAATTAAATTGTTTCAATCCTCACAATGTGGAACTGAATTTAATTAAGTACCTTAATTAAATGAAATATAATTTTTATTTTTAGAAAATAGACATTTATTATTTTATATCTTTCTGACATGCATTATTATTAAAAATCACAACAATTCTCCCCTCCTTAGTTTATTGGATACCTGATATTGCTTCAATTAGTTTTTTAAGGATATTTCAATTTGTTTTAAAGAAATACAGCAAGACAACAAATCTCCAAGCAATCAGTCAAAACACCATGAAGTCATATATAATCGATCCCATACCTTTGATAGCTGTTAAAATGATTTTTCCGCCTACCTGTATACGAAGTATACATTTCCTGGCCTCATTGTAAGGAGCAAATTCGTACTTTTCCTAGGGAGAAAAAGTAAAAGTGACGTCATGGTACGTCATCAATGAAATAACTTATACTGCATTGACGACGTATACTGAATAATATTATATAAGTATAAATTTCACCGTTTATTTATAGAACACCCTGTATTTTGCAAAATGGTAGAAATCAGTAAGTTGTTATTTTGATTTAACGATTTTTACATTAACAATCTGACTTCAATTCATGGATACATCCGGTTTTCGAATTTAGAACAGGAATATTATATAGCATTCTATGGTCCATTGACAGATAACAGTTTCAAAGTGAGTTAGGTACTCCATAATATATCAACAAAATATCAAATAATATTTAAAAAATGAGTGATTCAAGCGAATTTGAAGTTATAAATAATACATCACCGGATACTTTAGAGAGAGGCAGAAAAATCATATGTAAAACAAGGGAGTAAAATGCCTTTATCTAATTCCGCTATCAAATGTGACACTTTAAGTCACTCCTTGACGTTAGGTAACGTCACATTTTTCATAACCTTCATATATATCAGTTATAAAAAGTAGTTATGTAAAAACTACGTTACTGTTTGAGTTTCAACATAGAGATACCACAAGAGTTTCAAAGAATAATTTATTAATAAGGTACTGTCAAAACTGACAATTATTTCATTATTTGAACTGACAATTATTTCATTATTTAAACTGACAATTACCCCATTATTTCAATTCAATAGTATTTTAAGATTTATAAACATTGAAAAAAACATTATTATGGACACAGTTATTTAAAGTAAGTCAATTTCCTGGGTGAATACTTCATATTAATAATACTTCTAACACCATTTCAATCCACTTTAATATTACTATTGTAACAGGCATGACGACAGTCACTAAGTTCACTAAAAGATTGATTTGATTTAATTATATAAGATACAGAGATTCTAAAGAAATCACTTATTTTTATTTTACATGTGTGATTACATTTATTTTAGTAAATTATAAGCACAAAATTTAACCATCTTATCTCAAACACCAATCAGAAGAGAGTGACGTCGTACTTTCGCAAATATCTATGATCCGAGCATCTGTTTTGAATTTATTCTGTTGTTTGTGTCAAGTGTTTGAAGTTTGACTCATAGAGAAATATAATCTGTCTGTGGTTTGACTTTGACGACTTTACCACAGGACACAGATCACCTATGAATGGTATTTACGAATTGATGATGTCATAGGCATACGCCATTACTATTCTAGCGTTTTGGCGTATAATTTGAAATATGTTTTTTAAAGTTGAATTTTTCCTTTAAAAACTTTTCTTCTTATAGAAATAACATTCATTGTAGATAAAGTATATACGTGAGAACATCGTGGAGCAGTTTTCCAAAATCAGTCATCATGCCTATTGAAGATTTCATTAAATATTATAAAAGCGCGGAATTAGATAAAACGTTGTAGTATACACGTTATGAAGAGAGCGACATTGTTCAACTCGCGTAATTTGCAGAACTCGCTGGCGCTCGTTTTGGCAAATATTACGCTTGTTGAACAATATTGCTCTTTTCATAACTAGTTTCGTAAATAACTATTTCCTCCCTTGAATGATTACTATCCTCCGCTACGTCGGGAAAAGGCGGATCCAATACTGGGAATGCCAATGGATCAGATTGACCGACAATATAGTTTCAATAGTGAATTACGTAACAAGAGTTGTAAGCCACCCATTACGCACAAAATGAAAAAGTTTATGCGTAATGGGATTACAACTCGTGTAACGTACTATACTTTTTCTACGCCCATCTACTTTCTTCTGAGTGCTCATAATTTCATCTTTTTTACTACTAACAGACATATTCGTAGGTAAAGTTGAGAAAATGTTCGGATTCTATATTTTGTTACAAAAATTGACAGTATAAATGAGATGGTGCT
>CAJUYI010007038.1:0-12721 GCA_910591695.1 Galerucella pusilla
GGCAAACTTTAAAAGGAAAATTCTAATGTGAAATAAAAACGTTACATCGGCTCCTTCCGACACTAATAACTTATCGGAAAAACTTATTTCTGTCGATAAATTCACACTCACGATTCTCGCACAACTCGAATTATCAACAGAAAAGTTCTTCTGTCATTTTATTATTTTCCCAACGGTCGAGCTGAGTGTTTTTGACTCAACTGTACGCAATAATATGTATCAAAAGGCGGAAGAAAATATATATAAATTCTTTTTATGGCGATATAAGTTCAACTGACCGACATACCCGCATCTAGGGATCGTAAGATTTAGGGTAGCGCTAATTTGATTGCTTTTTTTAAGTGTGAAGCTTGAAGCTTTTATTCTTAAATTTGTTCGTACATCTACAGCATGTCGCGTTACAGCTGACCGCGGAGTGTAAGTAGGAGTAAAGTGGAAGGCGGTCGACAGAGCCACTGTCCATAAATTTCAACATATTAAACAAAATTCCAACAGCATCAATTCTAGAAATCACATAAAAATCTTAAGCATTATTCATGACGGAATTTTATGAAAATAATAACAGATAATTATTTGAGTAAGACCTCTGAAACTTTTTGTGCCTTACTATTGAATATATACTAAAATTTCGTACTATCAAATAAAAATTTCAAAATGCAGTTGTTACTAGGAAAAAACCAACAATTTATGTTTTTTTTGTAAGTAATATATTAAAACTTGAAAGGCAAATACTGGAACCCCACCTGAGATAATTATTATACGACAGTCTAACCTAAATTCGAATAAACTTGGACAGAAAGAAAAGTGACAGGATAGTGAAAACTAATAACATCACAAATAAGACTTGATAGAATTTAAATAATCTTATAGACAAAACGCACATATCACAATATACATTTACATATTTAACATAGTTTAAATATTACTCAACAGAGCAATAAGATCGGTGAGAAGCCATTATTACAGTACTTAATGCTCAAAAAACTAGGTTCAAATAAAACGTTTATTTCGCGCACTCAGTAGAACTCGTATCGACACTGCGATTGAAGACACTCTGTTGAACTAGCTAGCCCACCCGGTGGGCACTCGAGGCAAACCGGCAGGGCAAGGGATGCGCGAGGACAGGAGAGGACGATTTTAGGTTCCGGCGAGAGTAAGCAGACTTATTGAAATTTATGGACGGTGACAGAGCCACCGTACATATACAATGAATAGTCGCGCTGTCAAAAAACGGTCGTTCCAACACACATGTAGAAATTAGACACTCTCCCTTGTGTCGTCTGATAGGTGAACTGAGATTTTCATACAAGAAGCACGATAATAGAGTGGCCCTTGAAAAAGTTCATTTTCTATTGAAATATCACAAAAATATTAAAAAAGGTTTGTTCAGACGAAATGTTTTTTTGACTAAACATGGATTTTCGCCAAAGGCTCAGTGAAACGAGCGTGGCAAGATGGAACGCCAAAGGCTGTAAGGAAACGCACATCTTCCGAAGGAAACAGATTTATTGTTTTGAATGAGGATACCTACTGAAGACGACTTCGTACTACTCGCCATACAAAGTATCTACTTGCAGATTATCATGGCGACAATAATGGCATTAATGGTTACTGGAAAGATGGTACCCAATTTAGAAGAGCCTTCCCTCATCGTGATGGACAATGTCCCGTACCACAGTATATAGAAGTTCACCAAAGACCGACCTCTACATAGACAGTGCCGCGGATTAGAGAGTGGTTAGGCGACCGAAAGATAGCCTTGCTTAATATTGCAGGTACTAGCATGACAGAGGAGCAGTATAGGATGCACGAATGCTACGGGGAAAATGGGAATATGAGATTTGCCGTACCACAGCAAGTTCAATGCTATGAAGATGATTTGGACGCAGGTAAAGAACGTTGGCGGTAATGACACTTCAGATGACAACGAAGAAGAATGGGGAGACACGATAAAGATAGGAGATGGTCAATAGTGTTCGTAATTTTGCTTAATTTTTCTAATGATGACAGATTAATAATATTAAATCAAATTTTATTCATTTCCTTGCATAATTAGATCACCAGAGCAACATACCGAATCCTTAAACAATGATGTGCTACTGGTGTAAATTGTCTTATAGATTTGATTCGGATGTTCCTGAGTTATGACATTCGTGACTTTCACTGTATCTTCTCATTCTCCGAATATCAGATACTATTTTTCCTTCAAACGTGCAAATTTTATTCAAGATAGAACAATGGAAGGGAACGATTTTCTTAATAAAGATAACAATGTTGAATTTTTAACTTGTTTTACTGTAGAGTTCATATAATAACCTTTTTGGTGTGCGTCATCGATTGTTAATGTCCTCCTAAACCATTACGTTGGAAGAAATGGAAAAAATAGAAATCTGTGATTAATCCTTATTAAACTATCACAATAATGAAACGCTTGAATGTATTACAAATGTTTACCCAAATCTTTGACTCAAGGAAATCTGATTAGATGATGTTTAGATTACTCGCAAGCGCGACCCATTAATCAGGAGAAATTACATCATTTAAAATAGGATGCAGACGTTGCCTTAGTAGTGGCAATGTGTCTTACGTCTTTTTCTAATGTTCCACTGACAGTTCCCGTCAGGTCTGTACTTTGTTGTTAACAGTCAATTATTATTTATGAAAAGTGAATATTAATCTTATTGTTATATTCATTTAAATAATACAAAAATATGCCTAGATGCACGGAAAAACATTAGCATTTTGAAAGTTCTCAAGTAATTCAGTTAGAAAAAGAAGCTGGTAATTATCAATTTCATAGCCTTTTCGAATTTGGCTGAATACGATCCTGATGATTTTATTTATCAAATTAAAGGTGAGATACCTTTATGTCAAAATAGAAAATAAACGACGTACCGAAGACCCGGATATACGTCAAAATCGATGACGCACACCAAGAAGGCTATTTATTCACTTTATACATATAGGTAAATGACATTTCTCCACGACTGAATAACGCACAAATTATTTTCACATATTTAGATGCATAATGATACAAATTCTCCACACCAGTGAATAAAGAAAAATAATTCACTCTCGTTAGCCAATCACATTCTATTATTATTAGAATTAATGCTAAAATGAATAAATCAAATCGTCTCTTTCAAAACGTCAAATACCTAATAACGCAAATCGCTTCTGACAGCGCAGTAGCGATAGTGAAGATTTAATATGT
Organism: Galerucella pusilla; assembly: GCA_910591695.1. Lineage (NCBI taxonomy): Eukaryota > Metazoa > Arthropoda > Insecta > Coleoptera > Chrysomelidae > Galerucella > Galerucella pusilla. The sequence goes on from CAJUYI010007038.1 coordinate 3,215, forward strand.
GCGCCTCCCGAAATTAATTTCATTTATAAATGTAAGTTTCGATTAAAAGTAAGAGCTACATATATATTTGCTCTTTACATTTTTATAAACAAATGTGCTCTATAGCCCAATGGTAGAAGGGGTTGACTCTGGCGCGGCCGATCGGGGTTCGATCCTTACTGTTTTTTTTAGTCGTGGAGAAAGTATAGTCTTCTACTTGTGTAGAATGGCTATTATTCACTTGGATGATTCCAAAACTCGCTGCACTTGCTCGTTTTGGAAACTTCATGAATAATGGCCATCATTTTGCACTTGTTGAAGAATAACTATTAATGTCTTTGAGAAATATCACATATGATGTTTGAAGAAAAAATACAATACGAAGAAAACAAAAAAGAACTTCAAGTCGGTGCGTTACAAAATAACTCGTTACAGCTAATAAAAAAATGAAGCTGTCACATTGACTTTTCCAGTTTCCTTTGAGTAGAGGAAAAGTCTACAGGGTGGCAACATCACAACATTCTATTTTGCAACGATATGGAGAATAAAAACAATAAGATAAAACTGAATTGAAGAAAATAACTGGATTTAAAAACCTCCATTCATAACCTTCCAAGTATCACTCTTTAAAAAAGAATTAGATGCATGCTTTCTGATCCCGACTCTTAAGTAGACACTAGAATATATTCATGTTATTCAACATAATAATATAACCTCATACATTTCCTTGCTGTTATTTAGTCCATCATGAATCACTGTCGACCGTGGATCACGCCATTCCACCACATACGGAGTATTCACCGTTGGTGGCGGTTATGTTGTGCAAATGAAAATAAAAAATGCAAAATAAGGGTTATGCTACGCTGTAAAGAGTTTTTATGAAACGCACTGTGTTTTTTATATTTGAAGAAAAACATTATTTGGATAAATACGCGAATTTGAGTTCGAACATGGACGAATTTACTCGATATCGCTTGGCTTTTGTTTGAATTAATCGGTCATTTCCAGTAAGTAGAAACGGTTGAAATATCGGTCAGATATAATGATACTGAATAAAGGTTTCCTGGAATAATCCATAATTAATAAGGACATTCAAGTGCTTTCATGGAACGCTATGAACTAAATACATCGGAGAATTCCAGGAAGATTTTATTATTTTATGTTTATCGAATACAATTACCCAGTTTTAAAAGTGGAACAATAGGAAATCTTGAACTAGCAGTTAAAATAAGAGATGATGGCAGAAATAACAAAAAAAACATGAATACAATCGAAGCAAGTACACTGCGTGTCACATAAAACTGGTACACTTTTTCCCAATGTGAACCTGAATCCTGAAATATTGTAACTAATCAAAATGACAATAAATTACGTACCAAATTTGTCGAAGCGCATTCTCGATGCGATACCAGACCACTTAAGCGAGTTAGATAAAATGCGAATAATTTCCACTAAAGAGGATGGTTGGTCTATCAGACGACTGACCAATAGTTTAATAGAAGCAGACCACGATTCAAAACATTGAAAAAAAATTTGAAGGTCAATTTTTGACTTCATACGTTAATTCAAGAATACGTTACATAGCGAAGGCTACTATAGCACATGATGTTCTAGATGAGGTAATTGGTAGGAGGGAATTGGATGTGGTGTGTGGATCTGAGGTGAATGCTATATATTATGTGGGAAAGCAAGGTTGGATAATGGATGATACAGGAGAGGCAGGAAAAGGAGTGGTGGGAGATGAAATGAGGGCGGATGAAGTGAGGAAGGCCAACGGTTGGGTGGTAGTGCGAATTGGAGACATGGTGGTACAGTGTGTTTATAAGTCCAAATGTCAGCCTAGAAGAATATGAGAGGAGTATGACAGGACTGGAGGAAGATCTTAGGGTGTCTAAAGGGAAAAGGAGAGTTATAAGAAGAATGGTGACAGGCGATTTCAATGCCAAGAATACTGCCTGGGGAGGAAGAAAAACGGACAGGAGAGGAGAGATTCTGGAGGAAGTGTTGACATGATGGTGAAGGGAAAAAAAATCGGATGGAGGAAGCGGTGAAGTATCTGGGGGTGTGGTTGGATAGCCAACTATCCCTCAAAACCCATATGTTGAAGGCTGCACAGAAGGCAAAAGTGAGGGCAGCGTGGCTGGGAAGATTGGTGGGTAATGTGAAAGGACCGGGAGAATGGAACAGGAGGATAATTGGTAGGACGGTAGAGCGGAGTATGCTGTATGGCGCGGAAGTGTGGGGTGAGAAAGCAGGGGTGAATGCGAGGGTTAGACCACTCCTGTGGGTGCAGAGAGGAATACTTCTGAGGGTGGTGCAGGCATACAGAACAGTGGGTGGACTGGCAGCAGCAGTGCTGTCACGGGCCTATCCATTGGACTTGATGGCTAGAGCCAGACAGAAACGCTAGAGGGGTGCAAGCAGAGAGGTAGTACAGGAATGGATGGATGAGGAAATGGAGAGGAGGTGGGATGAGTATGAGGGCGCGCTAAAAGGAGCGATTGGGAGCAGGAGAAATTTGGTGGACCGGAAATTTGGAGAGGTGAACTACTTCTTGACGCAGGTGCTCACAGGGCATGGGTCGAGAGTAGGTTACCTCCACAAGATTGGGAAAAGAGAAACTGGAGTGTGCGAGAGATGTGAAGTGGAGGATGATATGGGACATGTGTTTAGATGTTGGAAGAATGAGGAAGTTTTGAAGAAGCTAGAAAATAAACTGGGAGAGGCGGTGTATTAGGAAAATATGGTGGAGATTATGTTGGGGGCGAGTCTGAGGTGGGTTTGGTTGGTGGGCATCTCCGTGGGGATGAGCCCAACACTGTCTGGGTACTGTTTGAGGACCCAGTCGAACATGAGTTTCCCATCTCGGGCAGGAAAAAAAATAGCGAATGATATTGCGTTTTCAAATTTTTGACAACCATTCGTTCTGCAGCCCTTACGTATACGTTCAATTGTATGGTTCAATTATTCCATGGAAAGGAGAAAAATTATGAAAAATCATGTCATCTGATATTAATGACAATCAAATTAATCATTAAACTGCAAACAAAAAATTCAAAAATACGATTATAGTTAGTAAAAATGTCCAAAGAAGGTGGTGAGATCAGAGGCACAAGAATTTCCAGGATGACAAAAAAGTTTTAATTGAATGTGTTTCAAAAGATTTATCGGTAAGAATCGACTAGTTCTTGAACCTAAATATGAACGTTCAAAATTATTCTGCTGTTGGCAGCATTATTTAGATAGATAAATAGATAGAAAGATAGTTTATTAAGCAATATTGCTATTAAAAACAAAATATTTCCAAAAAAATTACATATCAAATAATTAAACACTATGTGCTGATTACATGTCAAATAATTGGATATAATATAATTACAAATAATTCATTTTTACATAATTAAAAGTTTCTCTTATGAAAGTGTCAAGGGTGATGATACACGATTTTATAGGAATTGGCAAATTATTATATAACAATAAACCTTTTTAAAAAAGAGAATTTTGTGTTGAACTAGTTCTTGTAGTCGGTATATATATGTTACTAGATGTTCTAGTGTTGTGAGTATGTATATCTCCAACAAAACTATCTACTATCTACTGTTTAGGCATTCTTAACCTTTTTCTCAATCATGAATCACTTTGCTCCAAGCCTAATGCACATGCTGTAGAATCTGAATAGTCCAAGAGCCCCAGCCAAAAAAGTATGTTCTGAAAAAAATGTACGGGAACAGGTATTTTTTCTTCTGAATATGAGGGGTGTCCCCTGAATGTAAATCCAAGTTGGCGTCACGGGGGGGCTTCAGTTCAGCCGCCATCTTGAAAAACACGTTTTATTAAATATCTCGTGAACCGCGCATCGTACGACAAAAATTGTAAATATCATTATTGTAGATAATAATATTTGCCATCTTTTTAATACAAAATTTTTTTTGTATAACGCATAGGTTTTCAATTATAGCGCTCCACACTTTTTTCAATATGGTTTTTGCTAAATATTCAGTTAATGGTCGATGATGAATTAAAAGTGGTGGTGACTGAGTTGTAGAGCATAAAATTTCCTATAAATTTCATCAGGAACTCTTTCCCGTAGCGTATATAGTCCAAGAGCTATTACACTGTAAATGAGATTATAACGAGATTATAATGCTGTATAATATTCATCATGCGCTAGGGTCGTTCCCTCGCCTGTTTGTGACTTAACGTACTGGTCACAGGGCTCCAAGCATGCGCAGTAACTACATGTAGCCAGATATGGAGGAAATTGTATATATTTTTCGAATTGCAGTGGCCAAACATGCGACAACGTGCCAGACATATTAGATGCCATCGGAAACGAAATCGAAGAAGACCCATTCTTCGATTCGTCTCCTTCGGATGTGTTATGTGTTATACAAAAAAAGTTTTGGATAAAAAATATGGCAAATAATAATATCTACAATAATAATATACACAATTTTTGACGTGCGATGCGCGGTTCGCGAGATAGTTAATAAAACGTGTTTTTCAAGATGGCGGCTGAAGTGAAGCCCCTGCTATGACGCCAACTTGGATTTACATCCAGGGGACACCCCTTAACATATTCCCAAAAAAAAAAATACCTGTTCCCGTACATTTTTTACAAAAAATACCCGGCTCTTAGCCTAGAAGGTGAATCAAGAATTTCTTGATCACCACAGCTGAAATGAAAACGTTCCTTGGACTCCTGTTTCATAATATATGGAGACTATACGCTTAAAGATGAACATATAAATTGTTTCCCTCAGAAATAGAAAGAAAGAGGGGAGTATGGTTCCATTGCTTTGAAAATGTGTGAAAGTTTCACAAACTAACCCAGTAAACTTTCCGCGCAACTTCAGGTGGCGACCAAATTTATAACATTATTAGGGTGTTCAATTTCTCTTCTGGTTTTGTACATGTCACATATTGAAAACCAGTTTGCAACACATTTATAACATCTTGTTTTTTTAACTAGTTTGGGAAATATTCTTGACATCAAGCTCTTATTTAATTCTTAACGCTCTCTGGACGTGCCGGTTTTTAGGAAAATGTTTTATACCGATACTGGTTTACGGGTTTCATCTTACGATTGTCAGACCTAGCTTTGATACTCAGGTCCCAAAATTTTAAGAAAAAAATTGAGGAATTACTACAAAACTCACCCTTGCCGTCCAACGATTAAATGTTGATGGTCTTTGAAATTATTTAGCACATACCTGAAATAAATCGAAATTGAAAATATATTAAAAATTAACAAAATAGACTGTTTATACAGTGTATTATATAAATAGAGAAATAGCTCATCATACATTACAACAATGAACAATGAAAATGCTATTGATAAAAAGTTCTGCGTAACTTGCAGATTCATGATAAATACGGTAGTACCTAAAATATGCATTCAAGGGCCGATAAATACTATTTGTCTTATACATTATTGATATTAACAATCTTTATATTCCAGCTGGACCAATTCTATATTCGTAGGATACTTCATCAACAGTACTCATGAAAACGCAGCGAGAGGAGGAGAGAACAGCATACTTTGACTCCACGAAATGCCCATGCACTTCTTTAAACATCATATCTCTGTTATTTTATAGCTTCCTCTCTCCCAATCACAAAATAATTATTTGCCGAATCTTCAGACGTAATACCATTTACCTACGACCCCCCCTGTAATCAGTCAATAACACACAGTCGGTATCAATGTAATGATGTCTATTACGCAATATAAAAAAAACGCACAGCTGTAAAGTAAATCGCACGGCTTCCCTAGCAACATCTTAGCAACTGTCAAAGGCGTCGCCATACTCTCGATTATTTTCTTATCTTATTTTCCCATCGTTCAGATAGTCTTGAATATTTTCTTAACTGTCGTTCGCATTATTTACTCTTTTTGCTGTTGGTAACCTGGTATCTAAAGAATTAGAAAACACATTTACGAATTCCCACCTTCCATAAACATAACCCTACATAAGCATAGCAAGCAATTTCAATGGGAATTAGCATTTGAATTTTTGGTGAATGCTCTTCACTGCGACTTCGCCATAATTTTGAAGTTTCCTGATAAATTATTTAACATGACAAAAAAAAGGACACCAAAAGTGAGGCTATTCATTATTCATTTCAGTTTCGGGTGGCTTATGAACTTTCTGATCTAATATTGATCACTTGTAGTCTCTCAAGTTATTTAACTATCAAAGTAAGATTATGATGTTCCGTACATTCAAGATAATTGTGTGTGCTTTGTTGTTTACGGAATTTTTTCATCACATTTCATATCATTATGGAAATAGTTAGGGAAAAAGCCATAAGAAGATATACAAAATAATTGAAATTAATTCGAAGTAAAAAAGTGATAAACAAACTAAGTAAAAAAGTCCCATTAAAATAAAATAAAAAGTATTTTTCGCTTAACACTAAATACCCACGTTGTTTCGCTGTTTATAGTCCACGAGCCCACATATAAGGGATTTAGGTGATTAACAACAGGCTGGAAGTTTGGGCGGATGTAATTTCGGCCGGAAAAAGGGCAGGTACTAAAAGCCGGTAGGTAAATTCGGCCGGAGGTTTTAAGTTGCTTCCTTATCTCATAGGTATTTTCGGCCGCAAATCAAATAAAATAACAGAATGCTTTGAATTAAAATATTTCTTTATTTAAATAAAATTATTACATCATTTTATTTCTATAACTTAGGTAAACTATAAATTTTTAAAAAACGTTTTGATGTGATACAGATTTAACGAAATTAATTCTAGAAATATTGTCAGATCGAAGCATATTTACCATGTTTTCGATAAATTTCAGTTTGTTTTTTACTTGTTTGTCTTTAATTTTTGCTGGAATATTCAAATTTTTTATTTTTAAATATGCATCGATCTGACAATCTTTTTATTTTTCTATAAAAATAAATATAGAAGGGTGACTTGAATAAAAACTAGAATTAAAGTGCGAATGGAATGATTCGCAGGCATTTGTGGTTCTTTTAATTGATGGGTTTTCATATGCCCATATATTTGGTGGAAAATGAGATTCTGGCGCTATGTAGTTTTCTAATAAATAGTCTGCGTATTTATCTATAAGTTTATGGTCCGGTTTGTATGACATGAGATCAAATATGAAACAATCTTCAACTTCAGAGGGGTCTAAATAAGTTAGCCCAAAAGTATGAGTAAGCCATTTGCTTTCCTCGCAGTTTTTATCTTTATACATTTGGGTTAACCCTAATGATTGTATTTTCCTATAACACGCCTGGTGCAAGTGGAATCTACAACCATTTAGTTTGGTTTTGGGAAAGACAACTTTTAATGCGTTATGAATTGCGATTTCAAAATCCACAAATACCTCCTTCGGTTCAAAAACAATATTATAAAGTTCAAAAATTTTAGATTTTACCAACAGAAAAAGTCTCATATATGTGTCACTGGTCTTATTGGGCAACAGACAATACAAAAGAGGAACATAATGCCCATTTTCCAGTCCATGGATGGTAAATAACTGATAAAAATAGTTTGTACAATAAGAAAATGTGCCATCCATGTGAAAATCTTTCATTTTACATAAACTTAATATATTTGTATGGCAAGAAAAAACAATGATATTATCAGCTGTGCTGTTAAGCTATTAAGCTGTGCTGTTAAGCTATTAAGCGTAATTACCAATATTTTAATCTCATCGTAAACATCAACCCCTCGGCCGAAATTACCCCTGTCATAAATGGTACCCCTTGATTTATGCAGGTAGGCCAAGGGATTACCGGCCGAAATTACGCCCGCCGGGAAGTTTATACACAACTTCGTTTTGACGAGACACCCAACTTTTATCATTGGACCAAATTCTGATAGTGGGAGGAAAAAGCGCGATAGAGAGCGAAGCACGTCGATTTGATGAGTGTCCCAACTTAAATATCAACAGTTTCTAAGAAACAATACTTCGAGAAACTACGATGAAAAACTGAGAAAAACCTGTGGCATACAAAGTGAATGGTTCCTTCCGAGTGACCCCCAGTTCTAACATGTCAGAATGGTGACTTGAAAAAATTTATCAATAACAAGCTGATTTTTGTTTTGGGGCTTGCAAAATATACATATATTTTTATTAAAAAATGCATCGGCATAAAAATTTGTTGGTAATTTTTTTGAGACCTACACTCGAAAGTTGTCAAGATTATGTTAATCTTTTTTTAATTAATAACAACTCCTTTTTCAATTTTTTCTGTTGAGAATCAAACGTATAACACCATGAAACTATTGGTATACAAAAAAAATTGAAGCGATTAATTACAAATGAAGTTTTCGAAATTTTAAGACAAATTAAATCTTGAAAACATAACATGTTGTACATAATTTTCACCAGCTTTTGTTTGAAATTGCTTAAATGGAAATTTCGTATACTATATTACAGCTTATTTGATGGAAATGGATATTATTTTTCGAATTACTTAATTATATAATAATGCTTATTCATAAAATACAATACAATTTGATAAAAACAATTTCAAATCTTTCAGAATAAACATTGATACATCGCTGAGGCATAATAATGCCTGTGCGCGAGTTATAAAACTTGTAATAACATGTATAAACCATATAAAAATAAAATGATATAAAACAGCATAAAACAACATAATTTAGTGATAATATAATATATAGTGATAGGTCTTGATAGTGAGTTGTGGTCAAAGTCGGGAGTTAAGGTCTTAATCGGGTAATAAGCGTTTTAGCTTTGCGTTTAATTTTGAAATTGGGATAAAATTTTGTAATATTCCAAAAATGGAATTGAATAAACATAAATAAATTATTTTAGATACCTTAAATTAATGAAATCATCAAAAATATGTCTGTCTTTACTAGATATCCAGTTTTTTACAGAATATTTGTAACGTGGCAGTTTATTTATTTCCTTAATATTATTTGGTAGCATATTAAAGAGTCTTGGTGCAAAATAAGTCGTACATCGTTGTCCAATGGTCTTTGAGCTCATTGTGAGATAAGTACATTTACGTCGAGTAGGGTAATTATGTTGTGGAAAAAGTATATTTATATTTCTTTTGAAGATGTTTATTAGAATGTTTTGGCAGTATAACTGTCTCATGTCAAAAAAAGTACTCTCCATAAAAAGCGCATCGCTGGGGTAAAACACTGGTTTTTTCAAAATTAGCTTTATTATCCATTTCTGCATATTTTCCAACTGTTTCAAATGGCAATCTGCCACACCACCCCAACCAATGATTCCGTACGTAAGATGCGATTGTACCAGGGACAAATATAAAGTTTTCAACTGGGTTCCATCTAAAAAGTCACGTAAATATTTGAATTTATGTAGCAGCCCTCTGAGTTTATTAGTAACATTTCTCACTTGTAGATCCCATTTCAAATGCCTATCTATAATAATACCTAGGTACTTAATTGATGAGGCTTCGGGAATTTGAGTATTTTCATCAACATATATTGCACCAAGATTCGGCAAATTATTTATGTAAGATGTAAATGGCGGATATTTAGTTTTTTCTATATTTAACGTTAGTT
>CAJUYI010007039.1:0-12721 GCA_910591695.1 Galerucella pusilla
ACAGGAGCCATGAGAACAACACCAACCGCAGCAATGGAACTAATTACGGTCTGACCCATCTGGACCTACAAGTCAAGGAGGTTGCGTTAATGGCCATGGTACGATTGCGCACGGCTGGTGTAAACCCCGAAGTAGGAATGGGCCAATTGAGGTTGAGCCTATGGCAGGAAGCGCTCAATGCGCTACCTCTGCTGCAGGCAGCCAACGATGCAATTGAACCCAGGTTTTTGTTTAACAAACATTACAACATTCAAATAAAACAGAACACAGAGCCAGATGCTGCAAATGCAATACGCATATAAACAGATGGTTCAAAAATGAAAGAAGGCTCAGGCTGTGGAGTTTACTCGAGAGCACTAAGCCTCAAGATTAAGTGGGGAATGGGAAACAATACCAGCGTGGTTCAAACAGAACTGGCTGGTATCTCAATTGCCACAAAAGAACTAACCAGAAGAGGAATTTCTATGGCAAAAACATAATAATCTGCACTGATAGTAGACAAGCCCTATTAGCCTTGAACAGACAACGTGTTATATCGAGGCTAGTACTAGAGTGCCACCAAGATTTAGCTGACGTCTCGGCAGATAACAACATTATCCTGAGGTGGGTTAAAGGGCACGACAGGAGTAAAGGAAATCGCATTGCTGATTCTTTAGCCAGGGAAGCCGCTGGACTAAAAATTCTAGGACCCAGTGACACCTACGGCCTAACGACTTCGACAATTGCGGAACTAGCCAAACGTTACACCCATGCTCAATCCCATAAGAGATGGGATGGAATCAAAGGATGCAGTTTTGCCAGGATCACCCTGGGCGACCCTGGGAAGCTGGCGCCGAAGAAATATTTGGCGATGACCAGGAAAAACCTACGTTTAACAGTAGGATTTCTGACTGGTCACTGTCAACTAAGTAAACACCTCCATCCTATGGGGCTAGTGGACACACCTCTGTGCAGGATGTGTGAACAGGAAGATGAAACTGTCAGGCATGTCTTATGCGAGTGTCCGGAGTTATCGTCAATAAGAGAGTGTGTGTTCGGTGAGTCTTGGCCTACACCTGCCGATATAAAGGAGATGTCTCCCAGTGACCTGTCCACCTTCCTGAGAAGGACAGGATGGACAATGACCTAGGAGGACAACTCCTCGGGAGGATGTACAATGGGTCACATGTGGCCTGAGTGCTGTGAGCCTACACACTCACCCTTCCTACTCTACAGATACAGATCCTCAGCTCAGATTCCATAAACATATAAATTTTTTGTGCAAGAAAATAGGATATTTTTCTAGAGTTAGTAAAAGTCTTTCATTTTGGTGCAGAAAATTGGTGTACAACACTATCATCTATCCACATTTTAATTATTGATGTCTCTATTGATGTCCTGTTCTAATGAAAATATTCATAAACTATCTTACTTCGCACAAACAGATATGCATCAATTTATGAAATGTTAAAATCATTAAATTTTCTATTTTCTAAATGTATCACAGCTTATACGGGAGTCAAATTTGTTACTAATTTATAAAATCGTAAATAATCAGGCTCCATCATATTTTAATACATATTTGAATAAAAGATCTTCGAATATGAATTACAACATGAGAACAAAAGATAATTACCAAATTGGTAGATTTAACTTTGCAATAATGGAGAAAACATATTTTATAGAAGGCTTGAGGTTGTATAATAGCCTACCACTGAGTGTCAAGACTTCTACTACTGTAAAACACTTCAGGTCAAGATTAAGGCAAATTTATTTTGTGAATTGATGCTTGTATCTTTTTAAATTTTTTTTTGTAATTTGTAATCTGTTTGTTATGTTATAGCTTATTATTAGCTAAATAAAATGTATTCTATTCTATTCTATTTTCGATTGTTCAACAAAAGCTCTTTCAAACAACATCAAGCTTATTGAAATCGGTCAAGCAGAACCCGAATTACAGGCGATTTTTCGTAACAAGGTTCCCACTCTCCCCCACCCCAATTAAAAATATGCAGAATTTGTCGAGGAATCTGATTATAATATTTAATATACTCCTTAATTGAGTGAATTTTGAAAAATTTTACATTTTAAAATTTCAACTGTCAAACACGCCCTCTAGCGGTGAACCTACAATTCTGGAAATAATTTCCAGGCGTTTCTCGAGGCCACTTTTGCTATAAAAATTTTTTCCCGAACCTGTGCTATAATCCACTCCTGAGATATGGCCGACGGCCGTTCTTAGTTGGCCACCCGGTACATTGACTTTCTCTTCCGCCCTAAGCTACCGCTAACCTCTGAAACTTTGTATACAATTTGTTTATTACTTCAACATTTCAAATGCTATTTGTGCAATTTATGAATAATATTATGTAAACGCGCAGCAAATACAATAATAAATGATTTTCCACTACTAGTAAGTTGTGAAGTTGACAATTATTGCTTCTTCTAGCCCACTGAGAAGCTGAATTTCTCTATCAGTGGTTGATATTTTTTTCTATTATTAACAAATTCAAATATTTTGGGAATTCATGGACAGTAGTTCAACAAAAACTCGTGCAACATAATTTTGTATACTCAGGAGATTGTCTTTAACATATTGGCTGCTTGAAATTACCTATCAAGATAAAATTATTTGAATGACTATTTCACTAGAGTAAATTGATAACTGACTAAATTTAAAGGTTTTGAACCGGCAATTTTTTGTCTTGTCGCGGCAATTTTTTGACGTTTAATATATCAAATCTATGTGTATAAAATTCTATCACTCTGTGATAAAATTCAATATAAAATCTTTGTTAGTGGTTTCTAAGGAAACTAAGTTGTTTATTCATTTTTATTTAACTGTCTAAAAATTATTAAAACAGTTTCAAAAATTTATATAAGTATTATTTACATGAATAATACAAGATTTGGAAATAATTCAATAAATGAAATAGAGAGAAAATTAAGCGAAGTATATCGCGAAATACAATGAAGACAAAAAAGTCTGCGTGGGAACAGTTTAGAATGTTTCTAGATGCACGTAATTATACGTTAGAAAAGGATACTTCTGAACAAGTTATAGCAAAAATTCTTAAAGATTATGGTTTTAACATGAAAAAAAGAGATGGAACTGATTATACTGAAGCTAGTGTGAAAACACTTTGGAATACGACTGCTCAAATGGTTCAGGAAAAATATTTTCTAGAATTTAACATCAAAATTGATCCATTTAAGGATATTACCTATAAATTTGCTAGATTGGCCAGGGATACAAAACGTAAAAAGCTTCAGGCTAAACCTGAAACCAGAAAAAGAAGTTCTAACGCGTTTATCAAAGAAGAATTAATGGAAATGGTAGAAAGTTATTCTGAAGATAATCCTGATGGGTTACAAAAAAAGTTTTTCCATTTATGTTTGTTCGAATTAGCATGGCGTGGAAATGAAGCTGCTAATTGTGATATTAATTACTTCAAAAAAGAATATAATATTATAGGTAATTTTACTGGCAGGGTAGAATATAATCCAATCTTTTCCAAAACGACACAAGGAGGATTAAAAGCTCTATCTGGCAGTAAGTGGCTGGTAAGAAATAATGCTAACAACAATTTGTGTCCCGTTCGTTTATTTTTAAAAATTATTGAAAAAAGAGAATCCCTTCCTTATCTAACAACAACAAGATTATTTTTAACAGTACATCCAAATTGGTAGAAAGGAATATGGTACAAAAATTCACCATTGGGAATTAATACAATTTCAAAGTGGACGAAAATATCGGCAAAATCAATTGGTATAGACACAAAAAAATAAAAATAACCAATCATTCACATAGAGCTTCTGTAATATTTGCATTAGCAAAAGAAGGAGTTGGTGAACAAGAAGTAATTAAGCTACAGGACATTCTTCTGCCCATTCTTTGAAACCATATTTACAATTAAATGAAGAACACCATTTCCAACTTATAGAGAACCTTCGAGAAAATAAAAATAAAGAAAAGGAATCCTCAGTTTCTAACTTAAATGTATCACAGGTTATGATGCAAAACAATCCCCAAAATAATGCTACAACGTACAATTATAATAATTGTACTTTCTACATAAATAAGTAATTTTTTTTTCATTGTTATTTTTTTGGCTTTGTATATTTGAAGTTTGCAATAAATAAAACGTTTGAACATATAATTTTTTAGTTTTTCTCTCGTGAAATAGTCATGTCGAATACCACTCAATTAAAAATTTTGTAACGTAAAATTTTTCTCTTGTCGTATTCAAGTTTGTTGCTTTTAGGTTATTTTGCTCATGACATTTAATCCAAAACCACTCGCCTGACGGCTCGTGGTTTTGTTAAAAATGTTATTCGCAAAATTGCCAAGCTACAAACTTTCATGACAATCGAAAAATTTTGCCGACAAAATTTTCACTCTCATGGTCTTATATATGATAATTTTTTACTGAATATAGAAACCAATCAAATTACTTAATTTCAAGTCATTTGTCAAATTTCATCCAATCACCGCTGTATTACAGCGATAATACCCTACATGTGGTGTTTCCAGTTTGGTGTTTATTTTTTATTAAAAATTAATTGAACGTCAAACTGACAACTGGATTAAAAATGTCGCGAAGATTTGGTATTGCATCTAACGATTCAATTAATTTACCAATCATAATTTTCACAACTGTAGTTTTAAATAAAAATGAATTATATTTGATTAAAACTAATAAAGTTTCAATTGAAAATTATCAAACATCAGATTGACATTCAATTTTTTGATAACCTGTGGCCTTGGACTATTATCAAGCAACACGCTTTCACATTCCCTATGACAAAATTATCTCGGTATTATCAAGACCCTAGGGGTATTACTACTGAAAATGCCATCAGTTTGAAATTCGCGCTCAACCAAAAATGACTGATGACATAAAGAGTACGTTCATAATATTGGAGAAAATCACGTGTCAATAGATGGCACTGAATTTTTCAATATGGCTGCTATAAGGGTGAACAACAAAGGCACGCGGCCGGTCAGCTGATGGCATGACAGTAGTCTGTCACAGTTTGTGAAGGTGTTTAGGTTAGGTTATACTCAAATTTTAAATCACAGATTTTAAATGACACAACAAAATTATTGGCATCTGATTTTGTTGTTCACCTTTATTGAAGTTAGAAAGGAAATTAATAGATGTCGCCCACTTCGTAGTTTTCGCCAATATCGAATGCTTACAGTGTACTTGTCAATCAGGCAACGGAGTAAACGCTTCTCGAGGTGCGGTTTTAATTCTTGTCTTAAATTTGGCTGGTAGAGGAAAAAATTGTAAATACACCAAGGTGTTGAAGACATTTATAAACCTCGCATATTATTTCGCTCGGGGTAAAGCCCCTCGCGAAAAAATCTTGATGCTTGGTCAATAATAATAGTCTTCACTACCTTGGTGTACAATATACTATTTAACTTCGATTAAAGACTGCATGTAATGCCATAGACAATAATTGTAATATACTCAATACCAAACTATTTAATATAGTATGAGATATTTATGTTGCATTTAGCTCCAATTACAAAAAAAATTAACATTTTGTAATATCATTAATTGACTTTTATTTCAGTAGAATTCCGAAAAAGAAAACTTTCCTTATACCTTTATTAAAAATAATGTTTTATAGCACATCAGATGATCATGATTTCCAGGCAACAAATTTTCGGTTTTAACCGAACTCTCCTTTCACCACCCTAATTATTTTTCTTCCCCCCAGCATCGTGAAAGGCTTTCCACCGGTCTCCCCTTACATTGGAGTCAGCCCGACGTTGTGCTATCTCTTAAAAGAAAAGAAACCGCTCTGTTGCCTACAACTAGCCCAAGTATGCGAACACTGTAGCTACCGAAACGCCAGAGACTATCAATGGCAAAACAAAACTATCATTTTGGCCGCCGATTACGCTTCGAACGGCATCTACAACTTTATCATACCATTGAGGGCGCATTTTAGATCCAAAACGTCACTCAACCCGATCATACTGCTGCTGGAACGCAGACCAGATGTTGCGTTCTTGGATGCTGTATCGTATTTTCCGTTGGTGTATTGGATGCTGGGATCCATCGATTGGTGAGTAAATAGCTTTTAGTATATCCCAAAATATTTACCTATTTCTACTCAGTTGTATAACCACATGCAGCAGATACTCCAAATATTGGTTCAGAACCAGTGAATGTAGTTTCATACCCTAGCTTTGCTAGGGTGTCTGCCTTTTTATTGCTTACAATACCAGGGATCTACTTAAGAGTTAATCTATGATGGTTTGCAAGACTTGAAAGATTTTGAAGGCAGTCCTAGACCCAGAAAAGCTAAGGATTTTAGTGCTGCCTGACTATCTAAGAGTATAAGGATCTTTTGTCATCTATGCTCCCTTTGGATGTTCAAGCTTCCCGATGCTAGGACATTGCACCTGGGTCTAGCACCCTGGACTCCAGTTCTTGTTCCTATTTCAGTTTTAGATCCGTCTGTGTACCACACCAACATTCAATAGAGACCAGTAGCTTGCAAATCACTACTTTCTGAAGTAATTTTAACAGGCACCAGCTTACGTTAGTGGTCCTGGGACATGCCACAAGACGGTATGATGAAAAAGTATAACTTTTCAAAGAAATTCGTTACGAACCATTACCAGACTTGGAAAGAATGCCATTCAATGGTACACAGACAGCTCAAAAGAAATAGAAGGAACTGGGATAGGAGTGTTCGGAACAGGAACCAAACACTCTGAAAGCTTGGGAAAAACCCCAAGTATCTTTCAAGCGGAAATCCACGCCATAAGAAAGTGCGCCCAGTTCAATATTGATAAAGAATACAGAAGGATTATCATAATTCACTTCCAAAATGGTGTGGGAATGTCTAGACAAACTCAATGAACTAGGCGAGAACAATATAGTCACCTTACTATGGATTCCTGGACACACTGGAATAGAAGGGAATGAAAGAGTTTTAACAGGGATCCTAACGGGACATTGTCGCCTGAATGGGCACCTGAAAAAGCTCAAAATAGTGGAGGAACAAGAATGTAGATTTTGTGGCATGGAAGAAGAAACCTCCATCCACATACTTTCCAACTGCATAGCACTTCAGAATCCTAGAGCACGGCACCTGGGAGATTACTGGATAGAAGAGGAGCATTTACCTAAATTGAAGCCTGCAGACATCCTAAAGGACTGAAGGAACTACTAGTTTCTGAGAGTCTTCTCAGAAGCTAAGTAGAAGTTAGGGGGCACAATAGATCTTTTCGGTCTCAAGGAATGTTACCCCAAAATACATTATACATACGTTAGTGGTCTTTTTCTACCAAGCAGCTTCCTAGGTGTTGCGCCCTAGAAGCAGCTTTCTCTGTTAGGGGGGGTTACGTGATAATATCTTCAGGCTGGTACATCACTTGTAGCATCCCAAAAAGACTACAGTATAATCCTTTCTAGAGCACTAGAAGGGTAAAGTAAATTTCTCGGTGTCGTAATTAGGTACCTTTATTCTGATTGGGTGTGATATTTTGAGGTTAATTTCGAAAAATGATTGTAACTAGCCATTGTTGAATTGTTTTTAGCTTAGATGACCTACTTCGAGCTGGAATAACTTTGGCTGAGAACGTGGTAGTCGTCAATAAGGAATTGTCGAATTCGGCAGAAGAAGACTCGTTATCGGATTGTAATACTATTGTAGCTGTACAGACGATGTTCAAGTAAGTTATTTAGAGTGAGATGCATATCTTTAGATTAGTTTAAAATTATAGAGTAAGATCCCAGAGCGATAAGACATAACTTATTTTCAAATAGAGGAAATGTTAGGTTCTCGGTAGCATCTCGTGTGCTTTGGATACCTGTGTGTTTGTGGAGCTAGCCTAAGGGCATCTGGACAGGTATCAGGTGAGAAAGGTAACTAAAAATAAGAGTTACTTTACTTAAATTTGTATGTCTGATTTTTATAAATCTTTTGTAGAATAATATTCTTAAGTAGTATCATAACTGTCAGAAACTTTCCATGGACCAAAACTTTTATCAGACGCTTTAAAGCTCCACAAAAAATTAATAACTTTATTTATTTTCACATGTCTGACTTTCAAATATGTTATCAAGGCAACTATTACTAAGTTATGTGTGCTCTAACAGATCCGAACTATACTGAATACTATACGCTGTGCATGAAGGGCACATACACATTAGACTGAGACATTGTTAGTTAATATAAAAGAAGGGGAACCAAGTTACTATCAACGTCTCACCAGCTCTGAAACACATAAAAGTTTTGGATCATGGAAAGTGTCTGATACTTATGATACTACTTTAGAATATTATTCGACAAAACATATAAAAAAATCAGACATACAAATTTAAGTAAAGTAACCCTTATTTTTAGTTACCTTTCTCACCTGATACCTGTCCAGGTGCCATTAGGCTAGCTCCACAAACACACAGGTATTGAAAACACACGAGATGCTATTGAGAACCAAACATTTCATATATTTGAAAATAAGTTATGTCTTATCGCTTTGGAATCATAATAAAACTCGAAGAAGGTCAGCTTGTACTGACCAGAGATCATTTTATTGTATAGATAATGATAATGACAATTATTTTGCCGGTGAATGAAGTTAATAACATTATTTTGCTTTGAATTATTTATTTCCAATGATCTAATTATTTTTTTTAATATAAAATAGTTCCTCAAATAAGTTTTCTGAATCGTAAGACTGTTCAGTGTGTAAAATATAAAGGAGAGATAAAAGAAAACTCTTATTTTATGAATGAAATTTAGAACACGACTGTCGGTTACGCTATTTTATTTTTTTTTATTTTTGATTCTCAGTTTTTGAAAAGAAAATATCGTTTTGTAGATTTCGCAGGGTATTAAAATTCATTCCGTGCATATTTCAACTAAATACTAGTCTATTCAACAATAAAAAGCTGTACCGGTTGTCCCATTACAAACGAACATTTTTGTTTCAGATTTTTTCCGAGTATCAAAAGTATAACTGAATTATCTCAATCGTCTAACATGAGGTTTATGCAGTTCAGAGCACACGACAAATACGCCTTACATCTTTCAAAAATGGAAAAAGTGAGTAATTATTAGATTTTTAACAAACAAAAATAAACTTTTGTGTTCACGTTTTTTCCTGTATAGTCCAGTCTACAAGTTGAAAAACGTGAAAAATAGTGATAAAGCTCCTGAAAATATGAGCAATAGCTCATTGGATTCGGAATGACCTTTAGAAAAATGTGTTTTGAGGATTTTACTGCACGTAAAAAATTGCAATTGTTATTAAAAAAATAAGATGAAAAAAAAGAGCTATTTAGGTTTTTGTTAATAACTCGTAAACAATTAATATTTACGATATTTGGAAAAAAGGTCCTTGAAGAGGAGGAAATTTTCGAAAAAAAAAATTCCAGCTCCCGGAACTCTACCTCTATTATTAATAGTTTTAATTTAACGCTGAAAATAGGGCTCCGCGCAACGATTACGGCATGGGTGCTCTGCCGCTAAACACGGCGTACCACAGAAAATTATTTTTTTATAGTAACAAATATGAATTTAAAAATTTAAATAAACTATGTTTATTAAAGTTAATTATTTTGTTATTATTAATTTCTTAAAGTTAACAAAAAATGGAAAGTCCAAGAAATCTTATTGAAAAAAATTTTTCAAACAAATGTTATATTATTGCTGTTTTCGTATCCAATGGCATTAACATCATTTGTTAAGAAATTGTTTATAAACAAATAGACAAGTTTAATATTTAAAGACATTTTTTTTACCATTATGTTGTCTTGGAAAAATAATGATTTTTAAAAAATTTTCTTTTTATTATATAATTTTTTCTATTGTTTATAACCGTTTTTTTATTGTTTATAACCGTTTTTTTATATTTCGATTGTTTAAATAATTAGTTAGGGAATGATTTTCTCTTTAAAAATCATAATTGGCATTTCTTCATGGGTAAATGGAAAAAAATTTTTATATATATAATTTCATTGTTTGTTTACTTAACAATTTGTTATAAACAAATTCTAACTACCGCTATATTTTTTTTCTTGAGCTAAAAAAATTACAAAAACATCAATATATATCAAAATACTAGAAATTTTTTTTAATTTGGTATCGTGTAATATTCAAAAGCGTTATAAAAAATAGAAAAAAAAATTTTTAGTCTTTTGATATATACAGGGTGTTTCTTAAGTAATCTAAAATATTATATGGGGCGCTTCGTTGCTCAATTTTAAGACGAAAAGTTCATATAAACATGTGTGATAGGTGTTGTCGTTTATGAGATACAGGGTGTTGTACGTGAAATTAATTTTTCTTGGTGACGCTACTGATTTATATTTTTTTATTATTTTATTACAAGCAACATGTGTTAAAAATAAAGAAAAAATAATACATTTCAGAGCAAATGTTCAAAATGTCCACCTCCAGCTAAAATGCAAGCATCCGCTAATCCGTACAAAAAATGCATATTAGCCATTTCAACATTAGTAAACACTGGCATAGTTATTAACTGAACACAGAGTCAATCAAATAAAAATGTACGATTTTTGCGTTGGTTTTCAAATTTGACACTTGTCAACGTTGCTACAAAGGCCACTTAGAATAAGCATGTTTTTGCGTATTACTTCTAAAAACCAGTAGCGTCACCGGGAAAAATTAATTTCACGTACAATCAGAACTGACTTATTACAATAAATTCAATACCCTGTATCTCATAAACGACAACACCTATCACACATGTTTATATGAACTTTTCGTCTTAAAATTGAGTAACGAAGCGCCCCATGTAATATTTTAGATTACTTAAGAAACACCCTGTATATTGCTGTTTTTGTGATTTTTTTGGCTCAAGAAAAAAAATATAACCATAATTGATTTAAATTTTTAAATTCATATTTGTTACTATAAAAAAATAATTTTATGTGGTACGCCGTGTTTAGCGGCAGAGCACCCATGCCGTAATCGCTGCGCGGAGCCATATTTTCAGCGTTAAATTAAAACTATTAATAATAGAGGTAGAGTTCCGGGAGCTGGAACTTTTTTTTCGGAAATTCCCTCCTCTTTAAGGACCTTTTTTCCAAATATCGTAAATGTTAATAGTTTACGAGTTATTAACAAAAACCTAAATACCTCTTTTTCTTCATATTATTTAGTTAATAACAATTGCAATTTTTTACGTGCAGTAAAATCCTCAAAACACATTTTTCCTACGATCACTTCCCAAAGTAGACGTTTGCACACTCAAATCTAACCGCAAAGTTGATGTTTTCCGCGATCTGTCATAATCGACATTATTTACGCTCTAGGGCGTACTTTTCCGCTCGCCTGTTTTCATTTACAATAAACTAAAGAAAGGTAGTAAATAATAGATATATTAAAACAAAATGTAGAGCAGTCCGAATATTTTAGTTGAAATATTAATATTTGAAGATATTTCGAACGAAATTAATAAATATTCCTATATAATTTGACTGACATCTACAATTTATACAAGTTACTGGATTTACAACGCTGCCGGTTACGCTACCAACAAATATATGGAGGTGTATATTTTATATGTTTAATTTTATTGAAATTATAAAATAATTTGAACCTCATACATTGATATTATTTTGATTCAATACTACAGTGAAGGATTTATTTCTTAGTTCAAGATAAAAATTAATATTTACAACTCATTACAAATATAACGTTGTTAAGATTGACAATTTTCTTGATCGTTTTTGCAGATTCCTATTTTCATAGTATTGATTTATACGGACAAGTTTACGTAGTAGAAATATAACAGTCAGAAGGTAGGCAATGCATTATACACCTAGATGCAACAGTGATTGCATATTTAAGTACCTACCTACTATTTTGTGAAAATAGTAAACTGTGGAATTAATGAAACGTCATTATTTCATTCTTAGTTTATAAAAAAGTTGTCTGTTTATAAATATCTATTTGAAAAATGGATAGTGCTAAAAATATTACTCTTAATCTTCTGCCAACTAAATCCAGAGGTAAATACGAAAAACAATAATTGTTACATGTTTTCAACATCACATTCTAATAAAGTGTACCTACTTTTCATGTTTTTTTTAAATTATTTGTTTAAAAATAAGGTGATCGTAGAAAAAATCTTCTGTGCAATTCGAGCAGAAAGTGCGTTGCCGTTTTCGGCAGATTGCCTCAAGCGGCAAAGTATCACTTTCCGCTCTTAATACACAAATAGCTATTTCTAGAGGTCATTCCGAATCCAATGAGCTATTGCTCATATTTTTAAGAGCCTTATCTCTATTTTTCAACTTGTATACGACTAGTATAATTAGGTCTGTTCCAACCGCAGTCAGAAACTGTCAGAAGCGATCAGAAAATAACTGATCATAGTAAACAACGAGTTTACGTTCCCGTAATTCCTACTCCTGATTGCAATGGTCGACTATTCTCTGATCGTTTCTGACAGTTTCTGATTGCGGTTGGAACAGACCTAGTATCAGACAACAAGCGTGCACCGGTGTTGCCATATTTTACAAAAAAGTACAGATTTTGTGATAGTGCTTTCTATCAACTACACTCACCGGCACGAAAAACGGAGCAATTGAATTTTTTTAAACAAACTTCAAATTTTAATGCTTTGTGATGTTTTATTATTATAATATCTTACACACAAATAAAATAACACGTTTAAAATATTTTTTAACAACAATTGAACCTTTATTTGAAGTAAAAAAGTTTATTTGAGTTAAAATAA
>CAJUYI010007041.1:0-12713 GCA_910591695.1 Galerucella pusilla
GTCATAAAACACAATAAATCTTTTCTTACAGAGAAACTCAGCTTGTTTTGGATTTACTGTGTCGTCCTAATCACTACAAATAAAAACCACCATATCATCTTATAAAACGACATTTATTGTCAAAATAAAAATGGAAAAATTAAAATTCACTTTTCAAGTTAAAGCAATGATAGACGGAAAGTCAAACTACATTGCCGTAACCTCAATTGCCACACAAGACGACAAAGTTTTCTTAATTCCGGAGGAATATCAAGCAGTATCACAGTATCACAAACATGTCCAGACCTCAAAAGCTTTCGCTACAATGAGAAATACATTGAAGAAGAGATATCAAAGCAGAAGCGTATGGATAAGAATGACAGAGGATCTATTACAAACATACTGTGATGAAGATGAAAACATGGTTTTCCAGGATCAATTTCTTGAGGAAATTACCGAGGAACAGTCGGCTAGTGCCAATAAGAAGAATTTGGAGGAACCATTAGTAAAAATTCTGGAAAAATTTATTGAAAGTCAACAAAACAAAGAAAAACAAAGTATAAAAAAGTTAGCCGATAGGTTTGTGATTGAAAAATTTGATGGAAAAAGTGTAAGTGCTTATAACTGGATGGAAACATTTGAAAAGGAGTGTACAAGGTTTGATGTAGCAGAAGAAGAAAAAATTGAAATTTTTAGATTATTTCTTGAGAAATCCTGCACTGATTGGTATTCTTCCATGATGATCAAACATAGTTTACAATCGGAGTGGTCTGAATGGAAATCAAACTTTTTGCAAACCTATGCTAGTAAAGGTTGGTCTACAAGCAAGTATGCTTTATTTTTCAAGTATCAATCAGGGTCTCTTCTAGAATATACCATAAGAAAAGAAAAACTTCTACTAGAAGTAAGAAAAACAATAGATAACGGGACTCTTATTGACATCATTGCCGCTGGCTTACCGGACTTTATAACAGATAGAATCAACAAAGAGGAAATTGTAGAAACAAAAGATTTATTCAATGAACTTGGTAAGCTAGAACATTTAGTTGCAAAGAAGAAATTTATCAAAAAAAAAGATGATAAGCCAATGAAGGAAAAATGTAGTATTTGTGAAAGTTTACAAAAAGGTGTGCGATATCATTCAGAAGATTCCTGTTGGTTCAAAACAAAAATTAACAATGGAAATGAAAGAAATTATAAACAAATAAAGCACATTAACAATTCAGAATTGTAATGTGAACTACAGAGTGAAGAACCAAAAAACTAATAGTGCCGCCATTAATTAAAGTAAAATTATTATTGAATAAGAGTATTAATATATATGGCATCTATGACTCTGGTTCAAATGTGTCATTGATAAATTCAAAGTTATTGAGGATAAACAACAAAGAATTAAGTTACTCAAGCAATACTAATTTAAAAACAATTAATGGCGTTAGAAAGGCAAATGGCTTAATAACACTAGACATAACCATATTTAATGTGGAGAAAAAAATGAATGTTTTCGTAATAGACAAAGAGCATTTTGATTACGATTTTTTAATCGGATTAGATTGTATAAAAGAATTTTTCTTAGTTCAAAATGAAAACTTGGAAATCTTTCAGAAAGTTCCTATACAAAAAACTGAAGTTGTTTCTAAGGAAACAAATAAATCGAGTATTGACATTTCTAAGGAAATGAAGTCAGATAATTGGATAAATTTCAACTAGAACATTGAAGAACATTTTAAAATATGGGTAAATCATCTAGATTACCAACAACAAGCAGTAATTGACGACCTAATTTCAAAAAATAAATCTACATTTGCAAAGGATAAATATGACATTGGAATGGTTACCGATTATGAAGCACACATTGATCTGTCAATAGAAAAATATTGCAGTAAAAGGCCATATCGTTGCACAATAGAAGATAGAAAAGAAATTGAAAATCAAATTGGAAAATTATTAGAAAAAAAAATAATAGAAGAATCATATAGCCAGCCCGTTCGCAGCTCCAGTTACATTGGCTTACAAAAGAGATGAAAATAAAAAGTCAAGATTGTGCATAGATTTTCGAGACCTAAATAAGATTGTTGTTCCACAATCACAACCGTTTCCTCTCATTGAAGACCTAATCGTGAAAACTAGAGATTGCAAGTATTTCTCTACACTGGACCTGAATTCAGCGTTTTGGTCAATACCTTTGCGTGTCACAGACAGATACAAAACTGCATTCGTCACCCAAGATGGCCATTTTCAATGGACCTGCTTGCCATTCGGCTTAAAGACGTCCCCGGCTATATTTCAAAGAATAATGTGTAACATAATACGAAAACACCACCTTGGACATTTCACAGTGTTACATTGATGACATCTTATTATTCTCAAAATCATTCTCAGAACATGTCAGATATCTGGAGCAGCTGTTTCAAGCAATTAAAAGTGAAGGCTTGAGACTAAAATTTTCTAAATGTATTTTTGCAGCCGACTCAGTCAAGTACTTAGGTCACATAATACAGAATAATTCAATTAGACCTCTGAAAGACAACCTAATATCAATAAAAAATTTCCCTATTCCAAAAACACAGAAAAATGTGAGACAATTCTTGGGAAAAATAAATTTTTATCATAAGTATGTGCCAGGAATCGCAATAAAATTAGAACCACTACATAACCTATTGAGAAAAGGACAAACTTTCAGCTGGACTAAAACATGCCAAGAGTCATTCGATGAAATTAACAAATATTATGCTCTCATCCAATATTAACCATTTTTGATCCAAACTTGCCTATCCACATATACACAGACGCCAGT
The DNA here is from genome assembly GCA_910591695.1 of Galerucella pusilla. NCBI lineage: Eukaryota > Metazoa > Arthropoda > Insecta > Coleoptera > Chrysomelidae > Galerucella > Galerucella pusilla. The sequence continues at coordinate 2,777 of CAJUYI010007041.1, forward strand.
ATTCTAGGAGTAGGAGCAGTCCTCAAACAGCCACAAGAAAACAATGAAGAGAAACCGGTAGCATATTTTTCAAGAAAACTGAATGAAGTTCAAAAAAGGAAGAAAGCTGTATACCTTGAATGTCTAGCAATTAAAGAATGTGTGAAGTATTGGCAGCATCTGTTAATAGGTAGGAAGTTTACTGTTTTTTCAGATCATAAGCCATTGGAGAATATGAATATAAAGTCAAGAACAGATGAAGAACTAGGAGATCTGACATACTACTTATCACAATATGATTTCCAAATTAAATATTCTCCAGGAAAATACAACGTCGAAGCTGACTGTCTGAGCAGGAACCCCGTCCTAGAGGCGAATGAAAACCTGGATGAACAATTGAAAATAGTCAACATTATAAGATTAGAGGATATCTTAAGAGACCAAGGTGAAAATGATAAGATACAGTGCAGTAAAGATAAGTTAATAAAAAGAAATAATGTTTATTACAAGAGAGTTAAGAAAAAAGAAAAGATAATCCTATCAGAAAAATTCAGTATACAATTCATCAAAGATGTACATGCAGACCTGGGTCATATAGGAATTAAACAAATGCAAATAATGATTAGCTCATGGTACACAGCAAAAAATTTAACAAAAAAACATTAAAAGAATCTGTGAAAGTTGTATAATATGTATCAAGAACAAATCAAGAAGACAAAACAAATATGGATTGATGTCCCACTTGGGTCCCGCAACAAAACCTTTTGAAATTTGTTCTATTGATACAATTGGAGGATTTGGGGGCTCAAGATCAACAAAGAGATACTTGCACTTGCTATTAGACCATTTCACTAGGTATGCATACTGTCAAGGTTGAATAGTTGGCAACACCGACAATGAACATAAAATAACAAGATGGCCGGTGGCCTGTCACTGAAAAACGTTGATGTATACTGTACAAGTAAGAATATCAAAATACACTTATAGTTTAATAATGAATCTTTGTTTCATTTAAACTACTTAAATATGACATGGCGCTGCGGTAAAAATTAATAATTTCGAAGTGAAAGTTGTGTCTGGAGGTGTAATAGTTATTTTACACACAGTTTAAATTTGTTTGGACTCGAAAAGCCGGCATCCTTCCTTAGACTACAGGGTGTTGACAAGTGGAAAATTAAATTGTTGGGATTAGAAGCTTAAAAATGGACCAACTCAAGCCTCCGAATATGTTATGTACTGATGGGGATGTGGCTATTAATTTTCAAAAATGGAAACAACAATGTGAAATTTACTTTTTGGCCAGTGGCATAATCGACAACACGAAAATGTCAGATGAAAGAAAAGTTGCTATTTTGTTGCATTGCCTGGGACCAGAGGGACAAGATATATATAAAACGTTAGATATTCCGGAGGACGATAGAAAAAAATGGGACAAAGTTTTGGAACACTTGGAAAATCATTTTAAGCCCAAAGAAAACGAAACAATAAATAGACACTTGTTTCATAGTAGAAAACAAAAAGAGGGTGAAACCGTAGATATGTTCATCACTGATTTGAAAAAGTTGAGCATGAACTGCAACTTTGGAGATCTTCGAGACAGTCTTATACGAGACAGAGTAGTATGTGGAATTTTAGATAATAGAGTTAGAGATTCCTTACTACGGGAGGCAAGTCTAGAATTAAACAAGTGTATTTCCATTTGCAAGGCTGCTGAATTAGCTGGAATGCGGTCTAAACAGTTGAACCAGGAAGCATTTTCAGAAGTTCATGGTGTTCATAGACAAAAAGAAGTGAAAAAAGTTAGAAAGGATGACGAAAGAAGAGGAGAACAGAAAGAGTTCAAAGAAAAATGTAAGTCATGTGGTTGGATTCATGGTATGAAATGTCCGGCATTCCGAAAAAAGTGTAGAAATTGCAATGCTTACAACCACTTTGAGAAAATGTGTCCAAAAAGAAGAAATCTACATATGTTAGACACCCAAGACAATGACAGTCAAGAGAGTGAAGATGATGGTTTATTTGTAAGAACATTGACTAAAGAAACAAAATATGTAGCCAGTATTAATGAATGGATTCAGAAAATTAAAATAAATGGAAAGGAGGTTATGTTTAAAGTGGACACAGGGGCCGATGTTAATGTTTTAAATATGAAGACATCCAGAGATTTAAATATCCAGTTAAGACCATCTCAGGTGAAACTCAAAGGATATAATGGCTCGAAAATTAAGGTATGTGGAGAAACTACCATATTGTGTGAAATCAATGGAGTCAGAAACAGTTTGGACTTTCAAATAGTAGATTTGGAGGCACCTTGCATCATAGGACTTCCATGTATAGAAAAGTTTAATCTGCTCAAGAAAGTACACACCTTAGATAGTAAACAACAGTTGAATCAAATTTTGCAAGAATATGGTTTTCTTTTTGAAGGTCTGGGAGAACTAGAAAGTCCTTACAAAATAAAAATTGATTCTAATGCAGTACCAGTGGCTCAACCTCTTAGAAAAATACCTATAGGGCTACAAGATGAAATTAAAAAAGAGCTAGATAGAATGGAAAAAATGAATGTCATTAAGAAAGTAACTGAACCTACCGAATGGTGTAACTCAATGGTGATTGTTAAAAAACCTGAAGGTTCACTTCGCCTATGCTTAGACCCCAAGCCTTTAAATGATGTCATAGTAAGAGAACGGCATCAATTACCACTGTTTGAAGAGTTAGCAGCAAGAATGCCAGGAGCTAAAGTTTTTTCTATCTTGGATGCTAACAAAGGTTTCTACCAAATTAAATTACATAGAGACAGCCAACATTTAACAACTTTTCATGCAGGTAGTTTTGGTAGATATGCCTATAAAAGGGTTCCGTTTGGACTTTGTTCTGCTCCTGAGGTATTTCAACAAAAATTTAAAAATATTTTTGAAGGTTTGGAGGGGGTTGAAATTTATATAGACGATGTAATGGTATGGGGAACGGATGAAGATGATCACAACAGAAAATTGCAAGCAGTATTGGAAAGAGCCAAGCAGAGTAATGTGAGGTTTAATAAAAAAAAGTGTCAGTTCGGTGTCTCAGAAGTGACTTATGTGGGTCATGTTTTTAGTGCTCAAGGCTTAAGGCCTGATAGTAAAAAGGTTAGTGCAATAATCAACATGGATATACCTAAAGACAAGAAAGAATTACAAACACTATTAGGAATGGTTACTTATGTAAGTAAATTTGTACCCAATTTATCAGATGTAACATACTCGATGAGACAACTTTTAAAAAACAATGTGGATTTTGTTTGGACTAAAAAGCATACAACTGATTTTGATAAAATGAAAAGCTTGTTAACCAAAAAACCGGTTTTAAATTTCTTTGATAATAATAAAAAAGTTGTCTTATCAGTTGACAGTAGTAGTAAGGGTTTGGGCGCTGTTATATTGCAAGACAGCTTACCTGTTGCATATGCATCCAAAGCCTTGACACCTGCTCAGCATTCATGGGCACAAATTGAAAAAGAATTATTGGCAATTGTGTATGGCTGCGAGAGGTTCCATCAATATATTTATGGTAGAACAGTTCATGTAGAGACAGACCATAAGCCATTGGAACAGATTTTTAAGAAACCTTTATCGGATACACCATTAAGGTTGCAAAGATTGAGATTAAGATTACAAATGTATGACCTAATTGTACAATATAAACCAGGTAAAGAGCTGTTATTGGCTGATGCTTTGTCTCGTTCTTATTTAAAGTCTGAAGAAGGCCTAACTGACATAGACTCTGAAATAAATGCTCATTTGTGTTTGATAGTAAATAACTTGTCATTTACTGACTCAAAAAGAGACAATTTTATTAAAAATACTAGTAATGATCCGGATTTATGTTTGATAAGTCAGTATATTCAAAATGGTTGGCCAAACTATGAAAAAATACCAGATCATTTAAAATATTACTATTCAATTAAGGATGAATTATTTTTTGTAAAGGGATTAATTTTTAGAAATGAAGCAGTTCTTGTGCCTAGAAATTTAAGAGAGGAGATGTTAAAGCTTATACATTGTAATCATTTGGGCATTGAAAAATGTAAAAATAGAGTAAAAAATGTTTTATTCTGGCCTTTTATGTTTAAAGAAATTGAGGATTTAGTAAAAAGCTGTAGTACTTGTTGTAAGTTTCAGAAAAAACATGGATATGAGTCTTTAATGTTAAGGGAAGTCCCAAATGGGCCTTGGGAAATAGTAGGTGCTGATATTTTCTATTATAAAAATCAAGCATTTTTATTGTTAATAGACTATTTTAGCAAGTTCTTTGAGGTCAAAAAATTGCATGCTGAGACTGCAGAATATGTTATAATTGGACTTAAAGAAAATTTCGCTCGGTATGGTAAGCCTCATACTCTTTACAGTGACAATGGACCACAGTTTTCAAGCTTTAAATTTAAAAATTTTTGTAAAGACTGGCAGTTTCAACATGTAACCTCAAGTCCACACTATCCAAGATCAAATGGCATGGCAGAAAGGTATGTTCAAACATGCAAGCAATTATTTAAAAAAGCTGATGATTCAGGCACAGATCCATTCATAGCCTTGCTAGAGTATCGTAACACTCCAATTGACTCGCAGTTGGATAAATCACCAAATGAAATAATGTTTGGTCATAAAGCAAATGCCTTTCTTCCATCATTTGAAGATTTTCATGATAATGACAATAATTCTAGAGTTAAGACATTTTTAGAGGATAGACAGAAAAAATTTAAACACTATCACGATAAGAAACATCATGTTAAACCTTTGGGATTTGAAAAAGGGGAGGTGGTTAGAATTAGGGATAATATACATGACATGTGTAAAGGCCAAATTATTGATAATGGCATAAAGCCAAGGTCTTATAAAGTAGAATTACCTACAGGAAATGTTGTAGAGCGTAATAGGCATTCTTTGTATAAAGCTTCTCCTAGAGATAAGTTTATCATTTCAACTGAGGATATTGGGTTGAATGAGGAGTCTTCCAGCGGTTCGAATCAAAACTCTGAGTTTACAGAAATAGAGCAAGAGAGAAATTCTTTTGAAAATCATAATGATAATACAATCTTAAATCAAAATAAGTCCAGTTTTGGAAGACGCCTTAAAAAACCAGCATATCTAAAAGATTATGTTTAGTACATTAAGTTCATACTCTTATAAAAAAAAAAAAAAGAGAGATGTCAAGGTTGAATAGTTGGCAACACCGACAATGAACATAAAATAACAAGATGGCCGGTGGCCTGTCACTGAAAAACGTTGATGTATACTGTACAAGTAAGAATATCAAAATACACTTATAGTTTAATAATGAATCTTTGTTTCATTTAAACTACTTAAATATGACACATACATTTTGACATCAAGCACACAAAATGCGAAGGATTTCACGAAACTTGTAAGAAACTGTGCGGAAACTAACAACATTGGCATGATTCTAGCAGACCAATATCCAGGCATCAATTCCAAAGAATTTAAAACATTTTTGGAAGAGCAGAATATTCCAATAATTTTTACTGCTGTGGACTCGCCCTTCTCAAATGGATTGAATGAAAGACTCAATCAGACGTTAGTAAATAAAATTAGATGCAAGATAAATGAAACCAACGCTAAGATAGCATGGACAACTATAGCACAAAATTGTGTGAAAAGTTATAATGAAACTGAACACTCTGTTACTGGATATGCTCCAAAGTACCTTCTAAATGGCACAGATGTCACAATTCTACCAAATGAACTGAAACTTGAAAGAACCGAGTATGATTTGATCCAAGACAGAAAAAAAGCTTTGGCAAATACATTAAGATCACATGATTACAACAAGACAATTTATGATAAAAATCGAAAGTATGTAGACTTCAAAGTTGGTGATACTGTTTTTGTGGATAATGGAAACAAACTAAATAGGAAAAAACTCGACGAACTCAAAATCGGTCCCTATGAAATATTAGAAAAAATATCTAAGTCAATTTACAAAATAAACACAAGCCATAAGAAATCGGAGTCAAACTTTTTCCACATCTCGAAACTAAGTCCAGCCCCTGCATTTGAAGACCTTCGAGAAGATGGATAGTCGTATCGTATTGTTAATTGTTAATGTTAATTAGGGGGGGGGGGAGATGTAAAGAAAAATGTGATTTTTCTTTAAATATTCCAGCACATCAAGTCTATAGTTTATAGTCTATAGTCCATAGTGAACGATTATTATCTGGCTGTCATGAAAAACCATCAATGTCAAAGTACTTTTTCCAATTAATTTTATTAACGGAAGATTAAGTTATAATAATTGTGTTTTAGGATCGACATTGTAATTAATAACATTAAATGTCGTTTCTTTTCTTACAGGTTAGTTAATTAGTTAGTTTTTGTTACTTCAATTGATTTATGTAAACCATGTGTCATAAAACACAATAAATCTTTTCTTACAGAGAAACTCAGCTTGTTTTGGATTTACTGTGTCGTCCTAATCACTACAAATAAAAACCACCATATCATCTTATAAAACGACATTTATTGTCAAAATAAAAATGGAAAAATTAAAATTCACTTTTCAAGTTAAAGCAATGATAGACGGAAAGTCAAACTACATTGCCGTAACCTCAATTGCCACACAAGACGACAAAGTTTTCTTAATTCCGGAGGAATATCAAGCAGTATCACAGTATCACAAACATGTCCAGACCTCAAAAGCTTTCGCTACAATGAGAAATACATTGAAGAAGAGATATCAAAGCAGAAGCGTATGGATAAGAATGACAGAGGATCTATTACAAACATACTGTGATGAAGATGAAAACATGGTTTTCCAGGATCAATTTCTTGAGGAAATTACCGAGGAACAGTCGGCTAGTGCCAATAAGAAGAATTTGGAGGAACCATTAGTAAAAATTCTGGAAAAATTTATTGAAAGTCAACAAAACAAAGAAAAACAAAGTATAAAAAAGTTAGCCGATAGGTTTGTGATTGAAAAATTTGATGGAAAAAGTGTAAGTGCTTATAACTGGATGGAAACATTTGAAAAGGAGTGTACAAGGTTTGATGTAGCAGAAGAAGAAAAAATTGAAATTTTTAGATTATTTCTTGAGAAATCCTGCACTGATTGGTATTCTTCCATGATGATCAAACATAGTTTACAATCGGAGTGGTCTGAATGGAAATCAAACTTTTTGCAAACCTATGCTAGTAAAGGTTGGTCTACAAGCAAGTATGCTTTATTTTTCAAGTATCAATCAGGGTCTCTTCTAGAATATACCATAAGAAAAGAAAAACTTCTACTAGAAGTAAGAAAAACAATAGATAACGGGACTCTTATTGACATCATTGCCGCTGGCTTACCGGACTTTATAACAGATAGAATCAACAAAGAGGAAATTGTAGAAACAAAAGATTTATTCAATGAACTTGGTAAGCTAGAACATTTAGTTGCAAAGAAGAAATTTATCAAAAAAAAAGATGATAAGCCAATGAAGGAAAAATGTAGTATTTGTGAAAGTTTACAAAAAGGTGTGCGATATCATTCAGAAGATTCCTGTTGGTTCAAAACAAAAATTAACAATGGAAATGAAAGAAATTATAAACAAATAAAGCACATTAACAATTCAGAATTGTAATGTGAACTACAGAGTGAAGAACCAAAAAACTAATAGTGCCGCCATTAATTAAAGTAAAATTATTATTGAATAAGAGTATTAATATATATGGCATCTATGACTCTGGTTCAAATGTGTCATTGATAAATTCAAAGTTATTGAGGATAAACAACAAAGAATTAAGTTACTCAAGCAATACTAATTTAAAAACAATTAATGGCGTTAGAAAGGCAAATGGCTTAATAACACTAGACATAACCATATTTAATGTGGAGAAAAAAATGAATGTTTTCGTAATAGACAAAGAGCATTTTGATTACGATTTTTTAATCGGATTAGATTGTATAAAAGAATTTTTCTTAGTTCAAAATGAAAACTTGGAAATCTTTCAGAAAGTTCCTATACAAAAAACTGAAGTTGTTTCTAAGGAAACAAATAAATCGAGTATTGACATTTCTAAGGAAATGAAGTCAGATAATTGGATAAATTTCAACTAGAACATTGAAGAACATTTTAAAATATGGGTAAATCATCTAGATTACCAACAACAAGCAGTAATTGACGACCTAATTTCAAAAAATAAATCTACATTTGCAAAGGATAAATATGACATTGGAATGGTTACCGATTATGAAGCACACATTGATCTGTCAATAGAAAAATATTGCAGTAAAAGGCCATATCGTTGCACAATAGAAGATAGAAAAGAAATTGAAAATCAAATTGGAAAATTATTAGAAAAAAAAATAATAGAAGAATCATATAGCCAGCCCGTTCGCAGCTCCAGTTACATTGGCTTACAAAAGAGATGAAAATAAAAAGTCAAGATTGTGCATAGATTTTCGAGACCTAAATAAGATTGTTGTTCCACAATCACAACCGTTTCCTCTCATTGAAGACCTAATCGTGAAAACTAGAGATTGCAAGTATTTCTCTACACTGGACCTGAATTCAGCGTTTTGGTCAATACCTTTGCGTGTCACAGACAGATACAAAACTGCATTCGTCACCCAAGATGGCCATTTTCAATGGACCTGCTTGCCATTCGGCTTAAAGACGTCCCCGGCTATATTTCAAAGAATAATGTGTAACATAATACGAAAACACCACCTTGGACATTTCACAGTGTTACATTGATGACATCTTATTATTCTCAAAATCATTCTCAGAACATGTCAGATATCTGGAGCAGCTGTTTCAAGCAATTAAAAGTGAAGGCTTGAGACTAAAATTTTCTAAATGTATTTTTGCAGCCGACTCAGTCAAGTACTTAGGTCACATAATACAGAATAATTCAATTAGACCTCTGAAAGACAACCTAATATCAATAAAAAATTTCCCTATTCCAAAAACACAGAAAAATGTGAGACAATTCTTGGGAAAAATAAATTTTTATCATAAGTATGTGCCAGGAATCGCAATAAAATTAGAACCACTACATAACCTATTGAGAAAAGGACAAACTTTCAGCTGGACTAAAACATGCCAAGAGTCATTCGATGAAATTAACAAATATTATGCTCTCATCCAATATTAACCATTTTTGATCCAAACTTGCCTATCCACATATACACAGACGCCAGTATTCTAGGAGTAGGAGCAGTCCTCAAACAGCCACAAGAAAACAATGAAGAGAAACCGGTAGCATATTTTTCAAGAAAACTGAATGAAGTTCAAAAAAGGAAGAAAGCTGTATACCTTGAATGTCTAGCAATTAAAGAATGTGTGAAGTATTGGCAGCATCTGTTAATAGGTAGGAAGTTTACTGTTTTTTCAGATCATAAGCCATTGGAGAATATGAATATAAAGTCAAGAACAGATGAAGAACTAGGAGATCTGACATACTACTTATCACAATATGATTTCCAAATTAAATATTCTCCAGGAAAATACAACGTCGAAGCTGACTGTCTGAGCAGGAACCCCGTCCTAGAGGCGAATGAAAACCTGGATGAACAATTGAAAATAGTCAACATTATAAGATTAGAGGATATCTTAAGAGACCAAGGTGAAAATGATAAGATACAGTGCAGTAAAGATAAGTTAATAAAAAGAAATAATGTTTATTACAAGAGAGTTAAGAAAAAAGAAAAGATAATCCTATCAGAAAAATTCAGTATACAATTCATCAAAGATGTACATGCAGACCTGGGTCATATAGGAATTAAACAAATGCAAATAATGATTAGCTCATGGTACACAGCAAAAAATTTAACAAAAAAACATTAAAAGAATCTGTGAAAGTTGTATAATATGTATCAAGAACAAATCAAGAAGACAAAACAAATATGGATTGATGTCCCACTTGGGTCCCGCAACAAAACCTTTTGAAATTTGTTCTATTGATACAATTGGAGGATTTGGGGG
>CAJUYI010007042.1:958-12713 GCA_910591695.1 Galerucella pusilla
AGCCCATGGTCTGTTATCAGTGTAATGTTGACATGATTGGGTGAAATCGTTCATATGATAAAAATAAGGAAATTACATTGGTTCTTGGAACTGTCAAAAAATTTTCAACAGTAATTACACAAGTGGTGGTAATTTTTTGATAATTTTAACAAGATGCACGAATCTTTTTTGCTATTGGATCTCTTAATAGCAACAAAGACCAGTGCTAATCTGGTTGAAATTATAAAAAAAATTATTACCACGAATGTAATTACTATTTAAACTGAATAATATGAGTGATACCTACTTCACATCGGTGATGGTGCTGAATTTGAAATGTTGAAACAAAAAGCTGCGTTACCTTGACAACCAAGTCAATGGCAAACTTTCTGACGCATTCATTGGCATCCATTCAAACGAAGATTCAATCAAACAGCGTGAAAAAATTATCGAAATAATTTGCTACTTGCAAAGTGTAATTTTGATGCCATTGGTCGATTTGAACTTTTTTCTCGTCACGATTGCCCAACAGGATCGTTTAAGAAATAATCATCCTAATCCACTCCCTTGCAGTATCTCATACAGTGTGTCTCAAATTGAAATGAAATTCAGTTTTACTTCAAGTAAAATTTACTTACACGCGTATAATATTTTTTGTCAGATATGAAATGATTTATTTCAGGAATTATTCTAAATTTTTCCCATATCTTCCTAACAATTACGGAAGTTTTCCGCAACAAAATACCGCAGTAAAGTATGATAAATATCAGCTCGTTCTAAGATTTAAATCAGAAGCATATATTATGGTGTTTAAAAAGCCCATTTGGGAAAATAACATTTAAAAGCCTATAATCCTCCAATAATAAGCGACTTGAATAAAATTGTACCATAAAAATTTTATAGACCAGGAAATGGTTCACCTTCTTTGAGAATATCAATAAACACGCAATTCAATCCAGACATATAAACGTCCCCTCATTTTTTGTTTTGCGAATTAGTAGAATGTGAATTAGTTTTTATCTATACTGCGGTTCTAATTGTGCTTACAACGACCAGATTGGAAGATGTGACGTCACCAACAATATTATCAATCTCTCTTGCAATGCTCATGACTGATAGAGCTCATATAATACCATTCTTGTTGTGTGTCTAGCGTCTATCCTATCTATCCAAGGATTATTTACTGAACATCCTATTGTCCAAGGAATCAATTACTCTTATCACCATATTTATTCCCTAAACACCACAGTCACCATTATATGGATACTCTCACACATTGGTATACCTGGAAATGAACTGGCCGATCAGCATGCCAAAACAGCGTCAACTACTGCCACAATTACTTCTTATATCCAAATTTGCAAGGATGTCAAGGCAAAAGCAAATATAATCGTTAGAAATATGCGGCAAACTCACTGGACCACCACCAAGACTTCCCTACTATCTATCCAGCCTATTCCCAGGAAGAGAATAAACATGTATGTATATAGATAAACATCAATATTAAATGAGTTTTATTCCATATGATGTTTTCCAAAAAGGGGAAGGGAAGTCAGTATGCTTATCAATGAATTTAATAATTCAAAGATCTGGATTGATTGATTGATATCGCGAGCGAAGCGAGCGCGCCAGGTCGACGTTTTGCAATTAGAGCGCGCGAATTGCGAAACGTCGACCCCGCGCGCATTCATGTGGAATACAAATTATCAGACACTTTTTCGAGAAGGGGAAGGGAATACATATCTTCACCTCAAATTGACTGATTTCATGGGATTTCTACTAGAGCTAAAAAAAAACATAATTCAACACATACCGCTCCCCGACCAACTGACACAGATCAAAGTGTAACTAAAATATCATTAAATACGGAGCAAGAGAATAAGAAAAAAATTGTTAACCTGACTATTATATAAATTTTCATGATCATAGATGCAAATAATTTTAAACTGTGTTATAATATTCATGTAATCTATTACAATGTGTTCAGCTGAAAGAAAATTAAGACCATGTGACAACGCCGTTAGGAAGTGTCACCTGATCCTAATTTTGTGAACCTAGGATATCTAGACATAAGATTTCAGTGTGTAATTTTATAAGCTTAGGTGTCAAACGAAAATATTTATGCTTACGAATATTTCTAAAAATTGGCAAAATTTAAGTATTTCCTTCCGGTTTTTTGTGTGGAACAGACTTTTATTCAGTTCAAGATAATAACCTTCACTGTTTAAAGTGAAAATATTAAATGTGAAATAGCAGGAATTAGTGCTGAAAAAGTACAATTTTTTAAAATAATTTTTGAAGTAATTAATGGATGATCCAGCGAAATTTTTGTTTTAATCTGCTTTATTTAAGGTAAGCTTTCAAAAAATCTAAAATTAACATGAAATTCCGAGCATCACGAAGTCGACCAGAACCACTTGTTGTTCAGATTACGCGCAAGCGCGACGTATCAAGCGATAAATAATTACCATCTTCTTTTTCTAACTGAAAATACTTGGGAACTTTCAAAATGCTTATGTTTTTCGTATATCTAGGCATATTTTTGTCTTATTCAAATGGATTTAACGATAAGATAAATATTCACTTTTCATAAATAATAATTGACCGTAAACAAGAAAGTACAGACCTGACGAGAATTGTCAGTGCTGCCGTGCATTCGAAAAGCCTAGTAAGTCGAGTTACTAGGTTTTTGCTCTGTTTGCATATTTGAAATTAGGTCAAAAAAACCTACCTGGTAGCTATTTTTAAAATTATATTTTGACTTTCTATTACCTAGAAACAAGTAATGCGTTTTTAGTAACTGGAGTTTCATAAGCTAAAATAAATGAACAAGTTGAGTTACTAACATGGTTATCAATTTTAATTATTGTTTCTACACTCTTCAACTTAAAAATATAGTAAACAGAGTTATATAATACGCTATTAATCTTAATGCAAATAAAAAATATATAAGTGGAGTTACTATCTCCCAAATTGAAAAACAAAGAAAACAAAAACCTAGTAACTTGTCTTATATAAATTAATTTGTTGTTCTTTTTTAAAGAATATTTTTTAAGTGGCTTTACTAACATGTTATTCTATTTTAATTTTGCCAAAAATGAATATAAAAATTCATATTTCGTTAGCAGATTAGTTTTCCATGAGACATTTGCAAATTTAAGGGCGAAAGGTGAAAATACTTGTATTTTGTGGCATGAAGCTGTAATGGGGCGAAATGCACCAGATGTAGTGTCGGCGTACTACAATGTACTTATAAGACTTGAAGATAATATAAAACATGTATTGTTTTGGGCAGACAATTTTACTGCTCAAAACAAAAATTGAACACTTTTTACCGCATTTGTCATCTTTGTTAATGAAAATTGGGGACCTGACACTATTACTTTTAAATATTTTGAGCCAGGCCACTCGGCTATGAAAGTCGATTCCATTCATGGCAATATTGCTAAAAAAAATGGAACAAAACAGAAGAAATTTTAGATTTTGATGATCTAGAAAAAATTATACGAGAATCAAATAAATATAATAAAGTTATTAGCCTAGAAGCTAAAGATTTTAAAAAATTTGAGAATGGCTGCATGCGAAGAAAAAAAGGCGGTGTTTTGCCTAAATTCAATGACATTAGATCAGTGCAATTTAGAAAGAGATCCAAAAAGCTGTTTTACAATCTGTCTTTAGAAGAGGAATTTTCAGAAGTTGCATTTTTACATCCAAAACTTAAATGTGTTATGCCGGAATCATATCCACTACCTAGAGGATTGAATACCGTCAAAATAAACACCATAACTAAAGAGTTATTACCACATATGGCACCTCGAAAACAACTATTTTGGAAAAGTTTATCAAGTTCAAACGATCTCGAGGATTTGGGAAAAACAACGGTCCAGTTTTAGAACAAAATATTTTTTTATTATTTTAGGTATTTTTAGGTTTAATATATTTTTTTGAGACTGTACAAAAAACCAAAGAAGTTCAATTTTGTTTTTGTTAAAGTTTGTTTTAGTATTTTGTGTTTTGTTAAATTCAATATTTAGAATCATTTTCATTTATTTTTTTTATATAAAATGTTTAAGAGTTATCCTTAATAAAGATTTAAAAATTCGGGTGGTGCTTTTTTTTATTTACTAGATAGTGGATTTTTTTACTTAAAACGCTAACTTTATGAACTTATATACGGTCTTACGGATGAATAATACTCGGTAATTTAAAATAACCAAATGTTTCTGTTTGATTACTGGGTTTTTGGAAAAAAAAATTTAAAATATTTTATTATAATTAGACTTACTAGGTTTTTGGTTAGTATTTGTTAGAAACCATTTACCATAGCTAGATTTAATAGGTTTTTGAGCAACATATTTAGCACTGATTTTCTGGTAACTTCACTTACTAGGATTTTATTTTGCCAAGTATTGACATTTTATAAAACCAGTAACTACAACAACTTGCATAACTTTATTTCTGTTCAAAATATTTCAAAGCTATTATAATAGTTTTATAGAAACAACGTTTCTATTAAAGAATGCCAAGTTTTATATGTTTATCTCTTAAATTTAAAAAATTACAGGAAAAATAAAAAAAAATAAAATTAACTCTATTTTCCCAAAAATTAACTTTTCCGACTTACTAGGTTTTTCAATTGCACGGCAGAGTGGGACATTAGAAAAAGGCGTAAAACACATTGCCGCTACGAAAGGTTGGTCCGCATTCCAATTTGAATGCGTAATTCCTCTCGATTGATAGCTCGCGCTTGCGCGTATTCTAAACATTAACTTATCGATTTTTTTACGTCAAATATTAGGGTTAACGTTTGTAATAATAATAATTTTTTCCATTTCTCCCTACGTAATGTTATAAAAGGAGATGAACAATCGATGACGCACACCAAGAAGGGTATTATTTGAACCATACCATACGTGACGCAGCGTGAACCTTATTGCAAGAGCAAGTTTATGCACGTTTCCAATATTCAGATTCTCTGTGAATAAAATGAGTAATTCCCGCTGAAAGTGGCAACGTTGCTTGCTTGACTATTTCAAAATATGGAACCTCGAATTTTTACAATCAACAATAAATCATTTATAAAACGTTTCCTCCCTGTAGAAAGAAAATTCTCATGTTTCCATGCAATTGTAAAAAGTTATTTGCACAAAACTGAGCAGTGTAAGAAAAAATAAAAGTGCTTGCAAGGATTTTCATTTGTAACAATAGGAAAATTAGAATTTTCCGTGAATTCACCAGGCTGCTTAGAAATCCGGTTGTTCGGAGTGATTTGAAAAGGAGAAAAATGGAAATATACTGTAGCAGACTGCCGCAAAATTTTCTTGAGTTTATATATGTACATGAATAAATAAACTTGCAACACAGTCCACGAAGCATGAAATATAGTTTAGGCGTGTGATTCCATGTGACGGGAAATTTGTATCTGGCATGTGATATGTCAATTTATTTGGTTCCCGACATCGAATTATGTGTAGCAGGCGTTATGAGGTCTGTAACTGAAGTTGATATTTCCTTTATCAACGAAAACCATTGTTGATTTATTGGTATTTGTCAACTTCACGTATACTCCATTCCAAGATATTTGTTTTTCACGTTACTCCAACAAAATTCATTCAAGAGAAAACAGCAGGTAGACGGAAATCCGATAACAATATCACTATATCGAATCGTACTCATTTTAGCATTATATCGTATCGTTCTCGTTTGGGGCCGTTCAAGTATTGGAGAAAATCACGTGTCACTAGATGGCGCTGAATTTTTCAATATGGCTGCTATAGCGGTGAACAACAAAACAATCTGTAAGGGTGTTTGACGCTGTTTAGTTTTTTTATGTGGCGATTTTAGTGGGTTTGGCAGGCTTTTCTTTATTTTTGTAATTTCCGTGTTATTTTCTAAACGTGTTTGTGTAGTAGTGTTTAAGAAAATAGGTCTAAAAATGACGAAAATTGAAGTAAACCTTTTTAACCTCATGGGATATATTGCAGTCAGAAGCAGACCACTGAAAGAAGGTGAAGCGGTTTTTAAAGCGGGACATATAATATTATGTGGCCTAGAAGGCACATATTCAAAAAACATTAAAAGGTTGTGTCTGCAGACGTCTGGTCTAGCTTCCCTGCCTCGTGAGATAACAATTAATCTGAATGATGATGTTAAAGATTGGAAATACATTTGTATATGTAATGCTGGAATGCTTCTGCAAAACAAATTATGGAACCCAAGAAAACATAGGTTAGGCTCATAAGCTTCTAGTTATGAAAAAAATAGCTGAGCTAACCCCAACTAGGTATCTCCTTGTGTGATTTTTATCGACTTTACGACTTCTTAACGCTGCCTGTGCCAATCCGGAAAGAAAAGACTTGAATATCTACACGAAACTACCAAAAAGGTGCAAAAGAATTTTACTGACCACTAGAATAGTATTTTAGCCACTAGTACATTTGTAACACTACAACTTCTATAGTGGAAGTGCACCTTAGGGATGTGTGAGTGTTTTAATCTCATAAAAGCACTTTGAATAGGTATTTTATTTTACTATTTGGACAAAAATTTTAAATAGCACTTTCTATTGTTTATAAAATAACAAAATTAACTCCACTTTCCATAACGATGTTCGCATTCTGGCTTTGTTGTTTACCTCTATTGAAGTTTGAAAGGAAATTAACAGATGTTGCCCACTTCGTAGTTCCCGGCAATTACGTGAGCACATTCACTACAATTATTTGCCCTTTTCTCCTGTCTGTCTGTAAAAGTAATCAAAACCCTTACCTCTATTTTTTCTGCATGCCATATATGTTCTACCAAAAATTGCAAGATCGGTGTATTTTTCTCGTTGTATTTGCCTAGAATATTGTTATTATTGGGTACAGCAGCATCCACAAGAAGAGCCGAGTAAGCATTTTTATCAACTACAATATCAGTCCTGTTATTCGTCACCCGTCACCCCTATTGACCTGTCGTGGTATAGTAGTCAAAAATCAGCATTCTCTAGAACTGAATGCGGTTGGTAATAAGGCGTGTAGGTGTTAACTAATCCAAATTTGTTGGCCAACTTTTGATGGATGATGCTGCAATGTTGATTGTGTCTGCTTAGGGAATGAATGTTAGTTAAGGCTGGACATCCCGGTGTAATGTGTTGTATCGTCTCTGTTGTTTATTGACATTTTCTGCACTTGTCCGACACGATGTTTGGGTCTCTAATGACAAATTTGTTGAAATTGTTGGTATTAATTACTTGGGTTTGGAAGGCCATCATAAATCTTTCTGTTTCTGGAAATAATGTTCCATCAAAAAGCCACTTATTTTATACTTTGTGTATTATTATTATTATCAAATACACAAAGAGCAGTGGTAATTAAAATGTAATTTGTAAATTAGATCGAGTGATATATCTTGAATTTCTGTTGTTATATTTGTTATTTATTGATTTAATTTACTTTTTCTACTATCATATGTGAGGTACGTACTTTAGAAACACTTTCAAGTCAGCCCAGACACTTTGTGGCCGGCCACTAGAATCAAGATTCAAGACACTAAAACTGTCCCGTAAAAAAGAACCTTTCACACGACACACTAGTCGTATACGTGTATCTAATTCAATCCAACACAAATAAATTTTTAAATATTCATTGGTCATCCATCCATTGGAGTGAACACTTGGAAACGCGTGTCCCGTTTGAACGTACTAATTGAAGTTCATGTATTACGAGTGGCCCGTACACATACACAGTGTCTGAACAGTGAACACTAGTGGGGCAGAGACACTTCGATTCAGTGGCCGGACACGTATTCCTTATCTCTGTCTCGTGTGAATATTTATATGAATGTATTTTTAGCCGTACGATTCTTTTCAGGGGTCTATTCTGTAACATGTGAGAGTGCTCGTGCACGACAACTCATCGATATTAGTACTCTCTCACTCATCACTCACATGGACCATCAAAACCCTATTCACGATCATTCGACTCGTCTACTACATTTTGTCCAGCGTTGCCAAGTGGCGCGACTATCTTAGAACTATTTTTTGTTCCAATGTACTGTTAGTAGGTTTGAATTTAAAAATATAAACACTGATATAAGCACCACCGTCTGATTCAGTACATAGAGTAATACTCAATGATTCAACATAAGTTTTTCCATGAGATACTTAGATGTGTTGTGAGAAAGAGTGAAGAGTACGATTTTAGTTCCCTTTTTATAATTTATTGAAAAGAAAATGTTGTCTAAGGCACAAAAAACAATACCTATTAATAAACTTTAAACTTCAAATAGGCGAAAATGTTTAAGTAATGATAATTAAAATCAGACAAAACCAAGAAAGGATCTTGACGTTGGAAACACATTGTCTACTAGCATTTGCATTACCGCAAATCGTCATCATCTATTTTAAAAACAATAAATAAACTCCACAAACTAAACGATTAAACAAAGTACAAAACCTAACCAATTAAACTACAAAAAATAAACAAATAAACTCCAAAAACTAAACAATTAAACTGCAAAAACTAAAAATGAATTCAATATTTAGTCATTATTTTATGGACTGAAAAGTAAATAGGCACATGTCGTGTGATTACGCATTATAATCTTCCTTTATCTATCTAATTGTATGACCAAAGAAAATGTGCGCAAGTCCATTCTCTCAGAATCTAACAACTCTCTTGGTTTTACCCAGTAGAGTACTCGTATAGGAGTGTATGAGCATTCTACTATCTTTCCTGAATAGGAATTTTATAATTTTAGGAGAGTGACATGCGCAGTAAAGCTTAATTGTGAGAGAGAAGTCCTACACGACCCCTCACACAAGTTAGTGAATAGACCCCCAGACCACAAAGTGTCTAGCCTGAAAGCGCTCTAAGTTTCAATATGTTTGTATAGTTATAGGTATCCAGTCTTATAAAGATATAGGTATAATAAACGGATATTGAATCTAAATCTTTTTTATATAAATCAGAGATTGAAACCTATGGAATTCGGTAAAGTAGCCTAATAGTTATTGGTAGATAATTATTAAGTACTGGAAAATAATACGGTGCATAGGTGTAAGTTGGCGGTGAGTGACTGACATTTCTTTGTGAATTGAATCTGACATTTAAAATCAAATTGAGATCTTCCGACTATACCTAGGGTGACCGATTGTATTTATATTTAAGTATTGAATATTTTTGGAAAACTATGATGTAAGTTTAGATTATTATAATTATAAAGATGGATTCCTCTGAGTTATTTTAATTACACTTCTACACCATTGAACTTCCGTATTTTGATAAAACAATTGCCATTCACATTCGTCAAAAAAGGCTACTTCACACACTTGTTACATAAATAACTATTT
Organism: Galerucella pusilla; assembly: GCA_910591695.1. NCBI lineage: Eukaryota > Metazoa > Arthropoda > Insecta > Coleoptera > Chrysomelidae > Galerucella > Galerucella pusilla. The sequence continues at coordinate 10,269 of CAJUYI010007042.1, forward strand.
TAAGCTTTTCAATCTCTCACATTACTATTTAAAACAGGTGTGTACATTTGCATGTGAATACAGCATAGTCTAGAATACAAAATCGTAGAATAATATTCAGTGGGAGAAGATAAACATTCATGGAGTATTCTTGGTATTACAAATAATTTTACGAGTATGTGCGGGTAGTCGACTATCTCGGATTAAATGTTTAACATTAATATTAAATGTTTAGATTCCGGCAAACCGACTTTAAAATGTAATGATCTATGTTGGAATAAAATGCAACATAAGAGGTCAATTGCGGTATTTCCGAATATCAATTTTTTTCAGTATTATACGAGGTTTCTCAAAAAATATGAACTTTAAATTTGACAATATCTGAAAATGTTATAAATAAAAGTTGATCAGAACTGAAAACTCCGTTCAAGTATGCAATTGCATCCATTTACATTGGAAAAATGGGTTTTGCACTGGTTTAATAACCCTCTCAATCCTGTCTATCCTCTGTTCACATCAACTCCCAACCCTCTAAATAACCCTTCACCAATAGTTAAACCTATCGCTTCTACTCTAGCTTCATTAACAAATAACATAAACCTCTCACTCACAAACCCTCTCCGTTTTCTCCAACCCCTTCCTGGATCATGCACCCTCCTCAAGTCAATACTTATTTATCCAAATTTAATAAACACGAAACACCTAAAAATCTCATGATTAAATCATTTCTTGAAATCATCCATAACAATCATTACGACTTAGTATTATACTCCGACGCTTCCAAAAGTGATACAGGCGTTGGCTGCTCAGTTACCACAGCAAAAAATCTCATCAGCACTTCCCTAATCCCTTCTTTGTGCAGTGTGCATACTGGAGAATTGTACAGTATCCTACAAGCTTTTAAGCACATCAACCATCCCAATAAAAAAGTTGCCATCTGTACAGACTCTCTAGCGTCTATCCTATCTATTCAAGAATTATTTACTGAACATCCCATTGTCCAAGAAATCCATCGTTCTTATCACCATATCCATTCCCTAAACACCACAGTAACCATTATATGGATACCCTCACACATTGGTATACCTGGAAATGAACTGGCCGATCAGCATGCCAAATCAGCTTCAACTACTGCCACAATTACTGCTCATATCCAAATTTGCAAGAATGTTAAGGCAGAAGCAAAAAGAATCACTAGACATACGTGGCAAACTCACTGGAGCTCCACCAAGACTTCACTAGTATCCATCCAGCCTATTCTAAACTCACCTCTGTTTACTGAGCCCACTGAACTCTCTAGACAAGAATTATCTATACTTCGGAGACTTCGAATAGGCCACACCAAACTCACGCACAGCTACTTAATGACCTCAAGCAACCGACCTTCCTGTCAAAGCTGCCAGTGCCCACTTACCATTAAACACATCCTGGTTGATTGTCGCCAATATAGCACAAGAAGACGACAACATAATCTCAAATCCCAGCTGCAAGACATCCTAGGGGTCCCAAACCAAATCGAGCCAACACTGAATTTCTTAAAAAATATATCACTGTATTATAAAATGTAAATTTTGTTTTGTAACTATCTGTATTAATTACTGTTTTTTGTAATCGTTCTGTGCAAGTGGCCATAGTTGCCGAGCACATAAATTGAATAAAAAAAAAAATATATTGTTTTTATTTTCTTAATAACGCTACCATATTTGCGTGGAATTCTACTGCGTTCTGACAGTTACTGTCAAACATTTGTAGCTATCAAACATTCATTAGTTTGTTAGAACTATAGAATAGATGGTGGTGGTGAATATTACCCATTTATATAAGCGTTATATATATATGTATTATATTTTTTATTAACACTATTATGTTATAACAATGTATATCTGACTGGTTGACAGCTACACAATAGTATATTAAGTATCAAGAACGGTGAGTCGACAGCAATGTTTGGAGGCTGAGCGTAGCGAAGCCTTCAATTTTGCTGGAGACCGGTATTACCCTTAACGTTCGAAATGCTTATACCATTTTTTGCGCGATCGTATTGAAATATTCGAATTTCGAATAAAATAATTTAAATTTCTTCGAAATGAACGAAATGTCAAAAGTGACATTTATACTCAGTTTAAAATATAATTTGCATTTTGGTGGAATTGTTTTCATGCTATTTATTACTTTTCATATTGCTCTGTTCGATTCTGTTCATTAAAAAATATCAATCTTCTTACATACAATATGATACATTCGTTTATATACATGAAATGGATAAATAAAATAATTAAATTTTGTTGAATAGATGTTCTTCTTTCAGGAATTGGATGACTGTCGTTATTTGGTTTGGGCAGTTTAATATTTCTTGAATGGATGTTTTAATTCCCAGCTGTTGGCGGCGTTTTGCATATAATGGGCAGTTCACTAGTAGGTGTTCAACTTTTAATGGGGAATGGCATTGTTGGCAGTTTTGTTGAG
>CAJUYI010007043.1:0-12711 GCA_910591695.1 Galerucella pusilla
ACAACAATGTAATCCTCCGATGTCAGAAGATTGCCCCACCCTGTATAGTCCTTCGCAACTCTAGAACCTTCTTGAATTTACGAATTCTATAACATTCGGGAATAAACCATTGCCCATGTCCAGCCATGTCTTCACAACTGTGGTGTATATACAATATTTTACACTACTAGCCAAATTTAAGAGGTAAAAACTAAATGGAAGACCCCAAATGACTCTAGAAGACTTCTACAACCAAATAATTGAAAAAAAAACTTAACATTATTTCTTGAACTTGAATTTTTGCTTTAGGTCGTGGCACTCGATTTTTTTTGCCTTAGGCGGCGCCTTCAATAAAGCTTTCCCCTTCTAAACCTATCAGATGAAAAAAACCAAAACCCTCCCCATGTAAAAGCTATAGCTACGTGTATGTAATAAGTTATTGTTCGTTGTTACGGTAACGCAATATTTTTTTTATGCATGGAACTGTGCTAGGCTAACTAGATATCAATACATCCTCGTATATTTTTGTAGTATGTTCCCTGAAGACTTCTCTTATTTATATTTCAGAGCAGTCGTCTAATATCATTCTTGGAAAAACAAGCAAGAGGCATTTTTTTGCGGAATATGTATATCAAAGATTAGATGTATTTTAATATTTTATATTTCTCTCAGACTGTAAACGACGCTTAGACTTATTGGACATTTTTTTCTAATACACAAAGAAATGGGTCTTATTTTTATTACAATAAAAAAATCAATAGACGCATGTCAAGATAATGCATAGCGCGTATCCCAAATTCCATTCCATTCCCAAATAATTCGAATAAAATTTCCTCGGGATGTCTTTTGGGAATGCTTCGACAGCTTTAATAACATCCAAGTTATACCTACTTGTTAGTGCGTGCTGTTTTTCCTATGGAGAAATCGGTAAATATTTTGTGTTCCTGTTAGAATCCAGAAAGGATTAGAGATAAAGAGAAAGAGAGTTTCAACGTTTACGATCTGTAGGATTAAAGGATTGGCTACGTGTTTTATTAGTTTTCTCATAAGGAATAAAACGTGATTTATTTTGAAGCAAATGGATATATTTCTTAAGCTACAGATACGAAATTAACCTAAACCGTTACAGATATTACAGAAAACTGTAATATAGTCATATGTATCAAATCAGAAGACACAGAGGTTACCAAAATGTGCGATTACAAATATACCTGGAGAAAATAATGATTGTTGATGTTTCCTGCACACTGGTTGACGAATTTCCATTTTTTCATTCATTCTCGAAATAATTAAGTACCATTTTTTTTGCTTGAGGATGTAAAATACCGGAAAATTGCTTCTTATTATTTATATTGTCACTTTGAATTGTCAAAGTGACATAACTGACATTTAAATAACATTTTCCATGATAACGATATTTATCTCAAAAAGTTATAAATATTTATGAAATTTAGTTTTAAAAATGTTTGTGGATTTAAATAAACCGCTTTAATTAAACAAATGGCAGAAGCCCTTGTTGCCAGATTCGAAGTACGTTCTGTTGTTAAATCCTACTTGACTATCCAAGTTGATTAGGACAAAGTGAAAGTCGATTCATCCACGTTCAGTTTTTAGTTGTTGTTAGTGTTATTGGAACGAAGTTCCTTATCGCGCGTTGTGAAAGGAGGCTAGACGGATAAAATTCTTACGAAAAGTTTTGTCACGACACTTTTTGATATAGGAAGCTATTGTAAGCTGTGCGCATCGCATGTTTCTCTGTCTGTATCTTTCTCTCTTATAGAAAGCAAATAAATTGAAAAATTTTTCACCATAGTCCGGGCGTGAACCATCAACCTACGCGTCTATATCAAGGCATTCAACACATGCTGCCATGAGCTCTCATGTGTATTAGATGCGAAGAAAGGTACATGCTGCAATGTGCGATTATATACAGATAATAATAATAAATGCTTTTGTATTTTTAGCAAGTACTCACTATAACCTCTCTTTATTATTGTGCTAAACAAGTCATACGCATTATAATCTCCACATTTTGTGTGTTTAGCAAGTGTACGCGTCATAATTTTAATAAATTCAAAAACAAATCATATTTTAATATTACAATTTCAGAACGTATGTATTTAGCAAGCCGTGCGTGTTCTAACCTACAGTGTGCGTAAGTTCTTTCGGAACCTTAGACCTTACACAAGTACGACAGAGAAACAGCTGAATGAGAGAGAAAGATAATTATACGCGGTCATCGAATGGTCATCGACGCGTGTATTTAATTCCAGTTGGGTGTGGTTCTATTTCCGATAGTGAACGAATGCTCTTTGCCCTACTATTTCAACCGCTATTGCCAGAAGCGCAGATTAATTTGTACAAATGATATTTTTCTCTCGTTTTCGTTGACTTTTTTTCGAAGTCATGCACAATAGCTAAAACAAAACACTTTCACTTGGCAACACTGTGTTTTACAGATAGAATTCACATTTAAACTGCTATTACTAGGTCTTTTCGCTACAAACGTTGATCACGTTGGAAGCGCATGCCATTGTATTTGAAAATAAAACATTTACAATTATGCCTTCATTAACATACTTAACCTGCGAAAAAGTGCAAATTGTAAGATGGTATTTTGGAGGTCATTCGGCTAATGAAATCGTTAATTTGTTTATTGTGGCATTTGAAAATCGCCCAATTCCTTCAAAGTCAACAATTGTGAAAATAATTAGTAATTTCGAGAAATATGGATGTGTTTCGTACTGTAGAAAATGCCAAGCTTCGGAAGATCCAATCGAACGCCCAATTAACGATGAAAGGCAGACTAGAGAATTGAATGTTTGTTTAGCAGTTGAAACAGGACAACCATCTTCTTCAAGACAAATTGCTGAAGAGGTCGACATGGATAAGAGAACTGTACAGAATATTTTAAAACGGAACGGGTACCATTGTTACAAGGTTCAGACAACGCAGGAAATATTTCCCGAGGACAATATCAGACGAATGGATTTCTGTGAGGAGATGATGGAACGTCAAAATGCTGACGAAAACTTTTTAAAAAATATTTTATTTACGGATGAATCAACTTTTTCACTACATCAAAAACACAATCCATCCGTCACAAGATATTGGTCTCGGGAAAATAAACATCTAACCATTCCAATCCGAACGCAGTATCCGCAGAAGCTAAATGTTTGGACGGGTATTCTAGGTGACCACATTATAGGTCCTTTTTTCATTGAGGGGAACTTAAATTCCGCCAAATATTTAGACTTATTACAAAATCAAGTAATTCCTGCAGTTCTCCTTATACCCGATGTTGATCTCAACAGAATTTGGTTCCAACAAGATGGTTGTCCAGCCCATAATTCAAGGATAGTAATGGATTTTTTAAATTTTACATTTCCCGAAAAAATTATTAGTACTAATGGTACAATTAAATGGCCTCCAAGATCACCTGAACTAGCTCCAAATGATTTTTTTCTTTGGGGATTTTTAAAAAGTACCATTTACCAACATGCATTTGAAAGAGCTAATAATTTAAATGAATTGAGGGTGAAAATACAGAACGTTTGTGCCAGCATTACGCCAAATAATCTTAGAGATATGAGATCAAATCTTTATCACAGATTTGGCTATTGTCTGGCACAGCAAGGTGGTTTATTTGAGCACTTAATTCATTAAAATTATGTTTACCTTTAGAATAAATTTTTATTTTTATTTTTTCAGGAAGTTTATATTTTACGTTTAGAATAGGTGTAGGTACCTTATTTTATCTTTTCAATTTAATTTATTAATGGAAGGGATTTTTAGTTTATTAATTGTGGTTCTCTCAAGAAATGCTGTTTTATTTTCAAGTTACAATGGCAAAAATAATATCCTATTGTAGTTAGAAATTGTCAACTTGGTCTAAAATGATATCATGTTGACAAAAATGAATTTTAAGATTTACAGGTTACGTAATAACGATTGTATTTTTATATTTCTTTAACGTCCTCACTCCTTACGTCTTGGGAGCATACTGAATTACCATTTACCACCACCAACTAGTTAAAATAGGAGGGCAATGAGTAGTCGGGCACTCTCGGGAATAAGCTTACGCCCCCTAAGGTGAAACCAAAGTGATGATTGTGCACAATTATTCTTCCTCTCTCTTTCATATATCCTTGTCGTACTTGTGTAATTCGTTCCTAGGTTCCGAAGCAGATTTCCCAATCGGTATACGCTGTTGTGTTTACGAAGTCGAGAGAGTATATATATATATATATATATATATGTAAATCGTAAAGTTTGGGGACATTTTCAACAGCCAATTTTTTTTGTATACATAAGTATACATTTACGTTACAATCAATATAAATATGAAAATTTTGGAAAATGTTTGTTTTTCTGGAAGTTTGCAATATACTGTGAAGTTCGGGGACTCCAATTCTTCATGAGATATAATAGCACATAGGAAATTTTTTTAAACAAAAACATTATTCTCCCACCCGTATTATTATATGGCTCATTATATAATTCATTACTCACATAATATCATCCACCCCGCCCTCATATTGGGCGTGGTCACTTTCTAGTTTTCCTCACAAATAAAGACCTATAGTCCTATTTCCCTGAGGAATTTTAGAAGAACGTCCATAAATAGTTTAGTACTCTAGTCGAATAATAAGATAATCAATTTTAATAATTTGATAAAAGAATTAGAAACTGTATCAAATGCTGACCTGTTTGAGTACAAAGAAAAAAAGTGTAGATGTTAATTTTATCAATTCTGGAAAATTACAAAAAGCTACTTTCGCTGAATAGATGTTAATTAAAAAATATTGTGGCAAGAATCATTTTATTTGATGCAAACAAAGAGTTTACAAATTACTTGAAAATTGTGAAATTCCAATATTTTTCTGTAAAAAAATAAAAATAATCATACAATCAAATAAACTCATATGCATTTAACGTGAATGCTAATGTCTAACTGTAGCTGTCATATCTCTAAAATGGGCTTATTCTGTACAAAAATGTTAGCGGTAACAGTGCTGTAAATCTTCAAGGTTGAGAGATGTTACGAAAAAGCTATTCTGTACGCTTTTGATGTAACTTACATCGATGTATAAATAACATTTACGCTGTTAAGATAATGCCGACCAAACTATTCGACGTTAGGAGTGTTTCCGACACTGTTTGTTATAAGTTGAATTGTAAATTTTCATGAAATAAGTCAAAATGAACATCAATATCATCCCATTTTCGGGACGGTGTGTATTAGCAATATCGAAACAAAAAAATAAGCCAAATTTATAAATTGAAATATTTTTTAGGAATTATATGCGTATAGAAAGAAAAATCCGTTTGATATACCGTAAGACCTTCTCATTGCCTATTACAGGCTAAATAAAGAAATTAATTTGATACTTAGAGCCACATTTAAAAAATCCAGGAAATGCAAACGCCATCCATTTTTCAAATAAAAATGATAAATAAATAATCCCACTAAAAAAGTCTTCTTCCTTCTGGTTCCTTCATAATCGGACCAATAACTTAAAAATTAGGTAAATTCTACTACACAACATAATATGAGTAAAGTTAGCTACGATGTAATATTGCGCTCTCAATAATTTTTTTACATCGGGTGGTTCAGAATACGATTTTCAACCGCAGAATAAGGCCAATCTATAAATCTATTTATTGAACAGCTTTCGGAAAAAGAATTGTTGGATAAAAATGACAGAGATCTCTGGAAGTTATTTTATTCTCAGGTTCACCAATAGACTGGCAAGAGGCGTAATTGATGCACAAAATAGTTAAACATGATATTTTCCATTTTTTTCCAGTAATGGTACAATAGGATTTTTTTTTATTATAAGTGAAATTGTACATAATTTTTTTTCTACGACCGTGCGTTTTAACCCATTTTCCCGTAAGCATTTTAGTTTTGAAAGTGCGGAAAAGTGAATTTATGCAAATTTTAAGCTTATTAGATAATTTTTTACTCCGGAACTTATAACTATTGTTACAACAGTCATCTACTTACCAGTTAACAGCAAATAACTCCACTGGACCGGCAATTTCAAGTAATTCACAGAATGCAACAAATTGTGTTTTCAATATTAATATTTATAATTATTAGTAGTTTTTAGTTAAAGTTTTGTATATGTATGTATGTATGAAATAATTTTTGAAAAATAGGTTGGTATTTTTTTTGTATATACGGTCGTAGAAATAATAATGTCCCCAACTCATGCGTAGTGTCGTTCCCGCCCTTGACCGCTTACCCGAACTCCGCTCCGCTCCCAACTGCAGTCCGGTGTGGGAAAGTATCCCTTTCCGCACTTGTTAGGAAAATAACTATTTCCTACGACCATATAGGAAATTAACGTATATCGCATTATCTACTTTGGCTTGAAGTTTCTCATATCATCATAGTGACGCGAACCGTGCGCTATGATATCACCCTAGTGTGATATCATATCGCACGGTTCGTATGAATTCGATTAACGTGGTTTTCTTATTTAAATTTACCTACGTAATAACTACTAATATAGCACAAAACACAAAATCTGTTCAAAAATTATTAAGATTCGCCAAAAAAAACAACTAGGTACGGCCGGAAATCGAATCGCGGTCTATTCCAGCATTCTCCGTATTGTCATGACGCGGATAGCTGTGAAATGTTCTTATTTTGGGTATATCTATAGTATAGCTGTAGGAATTTAAAAAAATCAAATTATGAAGAATTAAAATGTCTTCTGCGTTATTTTGAAAATATTTTGAACTACAAACTGATTATTTTAAAAATAATCATATGTTGTAGGTAGGTACACTTATTGATGTTTTCAAATAAATAAAACCATCATATTTCGTAAATTTATCGCGTGATCGTGAAAAATATATAGGCTCAATCAAAATTCTCAAATTATAACACAAAGCATAGAAATAGTTTTTGTGAAGTGTAAGTGAAATATTTATCACATAAAAGTGTAAACGAATTATAATTGTGAGATAAACTAGAAATAAAAAGTGATAGTCTCGGTTTTTTATTATAATGGAAGTTGATACTGATAGTAGCGAAAAACCTAAGGTACTTTTTAAATATTTTTGGCCGTAGGAAAAATGGTGTACATAACTCATTGCAAAGTGAATTTCACTCATTTCATTTCCGCACTCACCGATGTCAACATTATTTTTGAAAAACCATTACATTAATAGTATATTAAGTATCAAGAACGGTAAGGGTTGTTTACCGGTCGACAGCAATTTTGCTGGATACCGTATTACCCTTAACGTTCGAAATGCTTATACCATTTTTTGCGCGATCGTATTGAAATATTCGAATTTCGAATGAAATAATTTAAATTTCTTCGAAATGAACGGAATGTCAAAAGTGACATTTATACTTCTCGATCAGTTTAAAATATAATTTGCATTTTGGTAGAATTGTTTCCATGCTATTTATTACTTTTTATATTGTTCTGTTCGATTCTGTTCGATTCTGTTCATTAAAAAAATATGAATCTTCTTATTTTTTTTTGTTCCTTTTGTTTAATGAATGAAGTAATATATTATTTAGGACCACTTAGATGTATGTAGGACTAAGACGTCGGTAAGTAATTTACTTACCGACGTCTGAACGGTAAGTAAATCACTTACCGACGTGTTAGACTTAGAAACCAGTAAACACAATCTACCGACCTGACAACTGATGCTGTAAATAAACAAAAAAGATCGAATGCGCAAAAACAATATTTGTCACAATTATCGCAAGGTCGTAGGAAAAATAGTGTACATTACTTGTGCGAAAGTGATTTTTCACACTCGTAGGAGTTTCCCACTTGTGTGAAAAATGTCACTTTCCGCACTCGTTACGTAATATACTATATCCATCACTTTTACTCTGAAACGTCGTATAGGAAAATATGGAAAATAGTAATTACCAAACAGTTATGCCAAATAAATCTGCGTTTAAAAAAGTTTTTCTGGTCTACCTGATAAATATAACAAAAACCGTAGTATTGCATGAGCTGCAAAGTAGCGCCAACTTGAAATGTTATTAACTTTCTGCAAACATTTCATATGAAACCGTGAGCATTGCTTGAATTACCTATAACGGCCCTATCGCATTACATGCAGAAACTAAATTACTATTTTTGACTCAGAAATGGTCTGAGGTTTTTAGCCTATCAGCAGTTTATCCAAAAAAGTCCCTTCCAACGATATATGCTGCAAAATCAATTCCGCTGATTCGTTTAAAAATTATCTCCCTGATAAAATAGTGTTGGATAAAAAGTAGAAGAATTTCACCAACATTTCAAAATAATAAACACCATGAAAGAATAGAATATATCACGTTTCACTATTTTGTGCAACAGTACAAATTTCCAGAATAGCATTCTATTTTTCTTCGTGCTTTTTAAGTTGATTGTGAATCCACGATTAGAACTATGTGCCGCCCTATTAGGTGCTCAATTAGTAAACCAAATACATGATACAATAAATAGTAATATGACAGTGTTTTATTGGTCGGATTCTCAAGTCGTTCTTTATTGGTTAAAAACCGAACCAAATTTGTTAGAAACTTTTGTCGCCAATAGAATATCAAAACTTCAAACACCAACGAATGTTGATAATTGGAATTATGTCAAATTCATTAAAAATCCTGCCGACTTAGCCTCAAGAGGCATAACTTCTAAAAAACTTTGTTTATGTAATATTTGGTGGAATGGCCCATCATTTCTATATACTACTCAGTCTTCATCTTGGCTCACCTTGTTTGGGCCAAATTCTTGTTTAAAAAATTCAGATGTACCAAAAATGAAAAAGTAATCACACGTTGTGCTTAAAACTTAATATCTTCAATTTAATTACAGAATTTGTTGGAAGATGAAGCAATGAATATCATCAATTGATAAATAGCAAATATATTGATAAAAAATCCAAACTTTTTCATATTATTCCTTTTATTGATGATAGTCAATTAATTCGTGTAGGAGGAAGATTAAAATATTCTGATTTACCAATAGATAAACGACAACCTATTCTTTTGCCCCAAGGGCATCCATTGACTTTGTTATTTTTTGAACACTATCATAAATACTTACATTCAGGACCACAGTCACTATTATCCCTTGTTCGGCAACATTATTGGCCAATGAAAGGTAAAATTTTAGCAAAACAAACTTTAAGAAAATGCATCACTTGTTTTCGTCACAAGCCACCAGATAATAAGGTCAAAATTGGTCCGTTGCCCAATGAAAGAATTATTCCCGCATTCCCATTTCAACATGTTGGAATATATTACACCGGACAATTTTCAATAACCGATAGAGAAGGCCGTGGTTGTGAAATCACGAAATGTTATATAATATGTGTGTTTGTTTGCTTTGTAGCCATCTTGAACTTTTGTCTGACATGGCTATAGAGTGTTTTCTCGCATCATTAAACCGTTTTATTATAGACGAGGAATTCCTAGTAAAGTATAGGTACTCAGATAACGGTAGTACATTCAAGGGTGATAAAGATCATTTATCAGAATTTTCCAAATTTTTAAATACTAATGAACCTAAACGACCTCGACCCAATTAACTTCCTCATCCATCGTAACCTAAGCTCACTCCCAGATTGACCTAACAAACTATCCAACCAACAGACTTTCACGGTATAATCACATTCAGATCAGCGTTTTTGGAAACGATTTTCAATGGAATATGTAAGCCAACTACACCAATCATATAAATGGAAGATTACCACCTCACAAATTACAGAAGAAAGTTTGGTACTCATCCGTGATTCACAGTTACCACCATGTAAATGGAAGATTGGAAGAATAAATAAACTTTATTTTGGTAAAGACAATATTGTGCGCGTAGCAGAAGTAAAAACGCATAACGTTGTAATGACTAGATCAACCAGACATCTTTATCCATTGCCACTCGAATGACAACTTGAAACTATTTGAAGCTCTCTACAAATCCCAGGGGCTATGTTAGAACTTTTCTCTTACATTGAATGTTTTTATTTTCTTTTTCGTCATTTTTCATATTTTGTGTGCAGCGTGGCAACCTTGCTTTTGCTAGGTCGTCTCGCATAATGCTCTAGTGTAATATTGGAAGCACGTGTTTGTCTTTCCATCCAAATAATTTTAAACCGAATAATCATAATACAGTCCACTCATTTTATCAATAATATCAACTACCAAAGTTAATAAGAAAGCCAATTATAATACCAACACCAACTATCACCTATATTACGATAGTCTGGTGGAGGAGGCAGAAGTGAGGGGATTGCAGGTAATGAATTTGCGGACCAGTTAGTTGAAGAAGGCTCTAAACGAGATGATTTCATAGGTTCGGAACCATTATGAAAGATTCTTTCACTGAAGAAGTAGACGAGGAACTCTCAACCAGGCTATTGAAAGTGGCAGACATTCGAAGACAGGTACCGACCAAGTCCCTGCACCCTGAACGAAAACGGAAAAATTAGCCCAATCAGAATTTCCTATCTCATTTAAACTAGCAGCATTTTAATTCAAGTTGAAGATTTTTCAATTTTCCACAAGTTTTACGTACGCTATACTTTTTTTATATGAACTCTTTTTTAGCCAAAATTCGTGCTTGAACATCGCAAACCGAGATTTTAACACCTTTCGTCCTCCACTCCACTTTATTCAACCTTTGAAGGTTATACCTAGTAAAATTTATAAAAATTTACTTGAATCAGATGAAAATTATTTAATCGACATGTTCCATTTTCAATTCTTTTTACCAATATTGAGAGTTTATATCTCGAATAACCCATTACATAAGTAGAGAAGTATGTCACAGTTCAATTAATTAAAATGAGCACAAATGCGTACGGAAAAAATAGTGATATAATAAAACATAATCTCTCTTTGCACTCGAAACAGGTTTAATTCCATACCTTCCTAACTTTTTTTTTGCTCATAGAAACTATAAGGAATTTAAAAAGTATTTCAAAAAGATAAAAACAAACTATTTTTTTCAAATGTCCTCAAACTAACCATTCTTCCTCCTCTTGAAAAAGTTTGGGGACACGTCCTCAAACTAACCAATTCCCAAGATAAAAATTTGAGGACGGACCCCAAAGTCAACAGTTGTCCCCAAACTGATCAATTGGTCTACAAAAATGTCCCCATACTTTACGATTTACATACATATATATATATATATATATATATATACACACACTCTGTTGTTGTGTTTACAAAGTCCCGCGCATCTATGACGTGTATGAAAGAATAGACAGACAGAGTACATATATATATATATATATATAAATGTTTCGGTGTGTGTATGTATATGTACAATTCCTTCACTAATCAATCGAAAGGAACTTCATTCCATCCGGGTGTCCCTTGACACCTCTCAAGTTTTTTTCATAGTAGAAAGTATGCTTCTGTTTATTTACCTTTTAAAAGACGAAACTAATAAAAAATACTACCACAAATACTTTAATAAAATTCGGAAATCAATAAACACACAAAACAATAAACCACATAAACAAAACATTTGTAGGTTATGGCATTTGCTATTGTCTTAGGAGGCACTCGAAATCCCCTGAAAAGAAGAAGAATAAGCGATTCGGAACTACATCAAGTTGCGAATTCTTCGGAATTCTAGGGTAGCGCAATTTATGCGTGTGTGTTATGAATACATGTTTTTCAAACAACTCAACCTACATAGAGAACATTATTTTATTTTCATTAAATTGATAATACTAGAGATTTAAAGTTTTTTTTTCTTTTATTTTATAAGTATTGTAATGTTTTTCTTATTTATTTGAACTGTTTTTACCGTGGGATAAAATTATACGCTCACTATGGCTAATTACTATTGATTTATTGAAGAAACACTTACACACTATAATAAACTTAATTTATATACACACTACTTAATTTATCTACACTCGGTATAATAATTGCCCCCTAATTTATCTTCAACATTACTTATATTCACTATCTGTTCACTGTATACTGAACAACTCCCCTACTCACTCAAAAGCCCGCGTATATATAGTCCTTCGCAACTCTAGAACCTTCTTGAATATACCACAGGACCGGCTTCTGAATCACTGAGCCTCCTATATGTTAGAAGTGATTTTACATTTTAGTTTTGAATGGAACACACTATTTCTTTATAACTCTACTATATTAGTTTTCTAATAGAACTGACAATTGTTTCGATATATCATTTTATATCATCGTTACATTCTATTTTCTTCTTTGAAAGCGTCATGTCGAAAACTATAACAGCTTGAAATATATATTTCCAAATTTCTTTAACTACGCGAGAGTTACCTTTTTTAATAAGAGGCACCCGATTATGAGAGCATCATTTGAAAGAGACGTTTTGACAGTACTTTGCGTTTCTGTTTAACAGATGTAAAAGAAAAAAGATAACTAACAACTTTAACACTTTCGTTACTGGAAGACATGCATTGATCGTGATTAAGCTCTTAGAGCTCGGGGACGGAGAACATATACCTTGTATACTGATAAGGCGCAAATACAAGTTATGTCCCTTCTAATTGCAAACCGAATGTTAAATATCTTGTAGATATACCAACCCCGTACCACGTAGTTGTTACGCGATATAGACGAAAACCTTTTTAATACATTCTTATTTGTTTGCAGCAAATAATTCCTCAATCTCTTCAAGCGGATTATAAATTTCCGATAGTATGTGATAAAAAAAATTATAATTTTTCATCTCTTTGCTTTATTTCAGTGAAAAAAAAAAA
>CAJUYI010007044.1:0-12708 GCA_910591695.1 Galerucella pusilla
GGTGAACAATGATTTGAAGAAAAACTAGAGGTTGATAAGAACTGAGTTATGAAACGAATCTGATGGAAGTATTAGTATGCCTTTAATACAGAAAATTATGAATTCAATTGATATTCAGATAAAAATAGGAGATGAAAATATAAATGAGGTGAGAACATGAATTCAAACAAATAGGTACTTATATTCAAGAAATAGAACAAAATTATGTTTGCAATTATTGGTGCACTTTACCAATAGGGATTAATGAAACCATAAGGCATTGAAACTAATCGATGACACTTATTTCTTACCAATCTACAGCCAAGTAATTCAAGTCTGGGCAATTATGGAAAAGCATCAATATCATGAAAATAGTGTAGTGAATGTTTTGTGCAGCTGAGTTAATGAATAGCAACAGATATATATTTTGTGTACTCATGTATTTCACAATAATTGGTGACTTTCCACTGTGTTTGCTTTTAGGAATCAAACTTTTGTATTGTTAAAATAAAGTTCCTACTTGAAACAATTATTTCCTTGAGTGATGGAAATTATTTAAATATATCTTATATTAAAAACCTGTGCAGGCATCAACTTCCACATGTTAAACCACTATTGCAAAATGTAGTTGTACCAGCACATATAGATTGTAGAGTAAATTATACAACAGCAAGGAGCCCTACAGAAGTCCTTGTTAACGTATAAAGGTTTGGCACTTTTACTTGTGATGCTATATCACTAAAGTAGTCTTAAATATTTATGACACATCACTTCATATAGTTTGTAGGACATACCACAGTTCCAAACACCTTAAAATGCTTCAGTAATGCCTAGAAAAATAGCAACACTGTTTTCTTCATAATCTAGACTAGAGGTTTGTAATTTGATGTCAGGTTTCAATATTGAATGTATAGTTGAGCATTTTCTCTAAAATCAATCTGGTATCAAAATATATTATCTATGTATTCTTTTGTAATCCTATAAATCAAGGTAAATCTATCAAGTTTCCTAATAACCTTATTTTAACTTTAACAGTAAACTTATTACCAACTCATAGTAGGTGAGATAAGTATAACAGGCCATAAAATAGGTAGATTTCAAGTAAGAGGCAAAATACAGATTGTACACTTTATTTTTAGGTGAAAGAAGTTACATGGTGTGTAGTTGATTAGGTAGGTACTTCTCATGAAAATCTGTATAGGTATTTAACATTTTCATAATTTCTCCTTCTAAAGGCTTGACCAGTTTGGAAACATTCATATTTTCGTTAGTTCATGAAAAAAAACCTAAAATATTAGATATTATCAATTATGTAATTGTTTTATTATTTCTTAATAATAGGACCAAATTTGTGTTTAGAGCTTATGGCTAGTGACATTTATCAATACATACCTACCTTCTATGTTTTCGAACTATTTTTTCTAGTTGCAAAATATGATGCTCCAATTCTAAATTATTCGAAGGCCATTCAATATAGTACATTTGAAATGATACACTGCCTCCAAGCATTTTAATTGGTTTCTCCTTCTTCGTTTTTTCATATTTTTGTTAGTTAATATTTTACTATGTAGGAAGCCAGATTCTGAAAAAACTTTATACATTATGTGAACATAGGTATTTCTTAATTCAACTTGAATTTATTTTTCATAATTGGGGTGAACTTGGTTCTAGAATATACTTACTTTCACGTAGGGTGTCTTCTTTATTCTTCAAATTTCTCTTTCAAATACCTGTTAAACTCGAGGTTTTACTCATTGTAACTGTGCTGGACCTTTAAATTTGTTCTTAAATTCCATAACAAAGAAGCATGATAGTAGATATTCGTATAATACATTCAGGTGATTATTTTACCACAAAAACGATCAAAATTTTCGTTATTTTTTTAAAAGAGGACAAAAAAAGGACTTCTTATCCAAAAAAAGTTTTGGTTTTATTACCTCTAACCTCACTTTCCTTACACGTGAACCGCGAACTGTCAAAGGAGCCTGCAACCAATAAAACTTGATGAACTAAAGTTTTATGATTGGCTGTGAAGGTTCTTATTCTCAGCTGGCGCCCTCTACCTTGTGCAAAAATTGAAATACATGGAGTTCGGTCTCCTTATATAGTCTCCATGCTGCAAAAGTACATCTAAAAATACATTTATGTTTGGATGAGCACAGTAAAAGGATTTATTATACCTGGAGTGAAAAGATTCACAAGCATTTGTTGTTCGTTGAAGAGTTTCTGAATGTTCAGCCCAAATATGTGGCGGAAATGTCGCGTTGTCTTCTATATAATTTTCGACAAGATAGTCGCAAAATTCACTTAGTTTGTCATTTTCCGGCTGGATTGCAGCCAAGTCAAAAGCGTAAACTTCTCCAACATCTTTAGGGTCAAGAAAAGATAAACCAAAGATGTATGTCAAGTACTTCGAAATTTCGTCATATTGGCCTGACTTATTTTGATACGGAACTGATAAGCCAACCGCTTGAATTTTTCTATACCAGGATTGTCCCAAATGAAATTTACAGCCACGGATAGATGCCAAAGGAAAAGTTTCTGAAATTGCTTTATGAATTGCAATTTCAAAATCTGCGGTTATGGTTTTAGGGGCTAAAGGAATATTTAGATTTAAGCACTCTTCTTTTAAGTATTGAAAAACAAGAGAATATGTGAAAGAGAGTTTGTTAGGAAGTAAACAGAAAACTAGGGGAATATAGGTATTATCTTTTAAAGCATGAATGGTAAACAATTGTAGAAAATATTTTGGACAATACTGAAACGTACCATCCACGTAAAGATCTGAAGAAGAAGACAATAAATTAAGGTTGGTTTGACAAGAAAATAGAATGATGTTATTTTCTTTATCGTTTCTCAACAAGAAATTTTCATTTTTATTGGTCACGATGGGGACTACTTCAATTGAATTGTGAAATTCTGTTACGCTTTTTGGAACCTGTATTAAACCATTTGACGATCTTGCACTATGAATGTTTTTACGAATTCGTTCTACATCCTTAGTTGTTATAGTATCTATCTCCCTATTTTTTATTTCATTCCGAATTAATTTCATTGGCTTTTCACACATGTCACTTACAGCAGCACATTTAACAGAGTTACTAATGTTTTGTCTGTTTAAAATTTCCGCTGGCACTTTCTCGTGGTTGTGATTTAACACCGATTCAATTAATTCATCACTTACACAATTTGTTTTAAGAAAAGCTTTACAATTTCGTTTTGTACATTGCCACCTCTTCACCGTATCTTTACCTAACATTTTTTGAAAACAGAATGTATACCCCTGAATAACAATTAAAACTTTACCCTTTTCACTTAAAACCGTATTGATCTCCATATTTTCACCAAAATCACACAATATATAACTACAAAATGTTACTACGATCTTTGCGAAACGAATCAGAATTTTGAACTACTGGTAAAGTATAAGCGTCAGCCCTTTTTAAATGCAACCATCAAACTTAATCTCTACTTAATACCCCATTAGTATTTAGTATTAAGTAAACATTTGTTTATGTGTCAATAAACATTTTGAATGTTACAATTGATTAAGTATTATTTAGTATTAAGTAAACATTTGTTTATGTGTCAATAAACATTTTGAATGTTACAATTGATTAAGTATTATTTAGTATTAAGTAAACGTGACAACGCTGTTGGTTATTATCAGAACATACATTAGTTTTGCTGCTAAAATAAAATTGGTTAATGGGATGCAATTCGGATGGTCGTGGGATGCAACTCGGATGGTAAAAATTCTACCTGCTCTTAGCGGGATGCAATCCGGCCGTCGCGAATATAATAGTAGTAACAAGAAGGTTTAGACAACAGCACAAATCCATCCTATAAAAATAGGGGCACAATAAAATACCTGATTTTTTATATGTAAACATATCGCACATTTAATATAATTAACTAAACTGTCTAGTGGAATAAGTTGAAGCATATGTTGCTCAGCCAAGTGTACATTCTTGTTTTAGTTCTGAAAAAGCTTATTATACAAATTTTTCTTTTTCACCTTGAAAACTGGATTCTATTGAAAAATTGAATATCTCCAATACATCCTTCTGAAAAGAAAATTGCTCATTATTTCTGTGATTGTGAAATATGTTCAGAAATCGACCAAACTTAAATTTGGAGAAAGTTGTAACGTATTTTTGACTGTGACTAATAATAAGCTCAATATTTTTTAGTAAACTTGTTCCAGTGAACTTTGTAATGACACTTAAGTAGAGTTAGAAACCAGTGAAAAGAGCACATAATTAATATTTGATCGACAAGGAAACTCAAGTACACCATCTAACAAGAGGCGAAAGAAAGTAGTTTTCGTGATCGCAAATTTGTGTGCATATGCGTGAATTAATTAGTTTATCTGTCAATATCAAGTCGACACTTCCGTTCATTCCCCTCAGTTCACCGTATATTATTTTAAGATTAGGTTTAAAATGAGCCACTTCTCATTACACACATGAGATGAATAATAAGGTGTTCTCATGTAAGTAGTTAAAAAAATATTTAATTGGGAGGGATGTTCATCAACACTATTTTTCTTAGTGCAGTGTTACTTTTCTCAGTGTATCAAGTAGTTTATGTGTCAATGCCTCGACGTATTTTCGCTCAATATCGTGTCCGACTTCAAAGGAACCGACAAAGCTTTCGTCTTTTGTTAGATGGTGTACTCTGTGACTTAACCTTTAATTTATTGAAAATATTTTTTAATGCAATAAAATATGTAGGTTATAATCACCCCCACTGCAAAGCTAGTTAGCAAACCATCTCCTCCTAAGTACTCAATATTACTACACATTATTTTTGCCTTTAGAGTAAGAACTCGAATAGATAATCTTAATTAGGCCACAAATAATTCGGACAATATTAATAAAAAGTATTAGTGTTAATGTATTGTTTTACAAAATGACTGGTCTTTAAACAGTATTTTTCTATTTATTGAGGAGTGATTAGGATGTATAGATGATACGTGAATCTATTTTAAAAATTTTTCAAGACGGATATTGAGAATGGACTTGGAGAATTAATTGTACCTAGGCGAATGATTAGAACTAAATCATTCTTTTTCTAATTATATGAACTTTCTATTAATGGCTTAGTAATTCATTTTTAACCATTCTCTGTGTGTCGTATTACCTCTTGTTGAAATCAGATTTCCCCCAATAGACCCCAATTTAAACTATAACTGTTTTACTTGAAGGTTTTGTTGATTATTAACTAAATTAGTTGCAAATTACATGAAATTATCGAAAATCTGTTTAGTAGTATTAGTTACTACCCTCGGTTACTACGTGTTTTGTAATGATATATAGGTATTAAAAATTCTGTTTTGAATTAATTTTCAAATTATGTACTTAGTGCATAATTAAAAACTCATTCACACCTCTAATTTCATAAAAATATTACAATTTTGATGCGGCTACTAGACCACATACTTACCCTGAATGTTTAGTAAACAAGTTATTGAAGGAAACGCTAATACTCAAAACGCATTTTAAACAGAAAATATTTCCAATATCCATACATTTGAAGCTAGTTCTGTAAATTTTTGAAACCGCAAACAGCAAAATTAACTAGTCATTGTTATTGATCGACAACTTTTTCGATTACCTACTAATATGATATTAATGTAATAAAACTATATTCTTTTAAAATGAAACCCAGCAGAAGCAAAACGTTTTTGGTTTAGACAATAATACTTTTAGATCATCTTCAATCGAACATAATTTAGTTGATAATCACACCAAATACCACCATGTTCAGAATATTCAAAGATGTTATTTATTATCTAAATGTCATAAATATTATTCAACGGTCGTTTTTTGTAGTAAAGTTGTGATGTATCTACTCAACATTTTAATTTTTTATAATTTTTATATATATCTAAATAATGATAGTTTTTATTTGAATAGGTATTTACTTTTGAGATTATCTGTAGATGATGTGATTTTTTAAGTGTACTCTCTATACATATATTCAATACAAGGTGTTGACTTCTTAAACTAACCAAGGTTTTTCGTCTGTTATCTGAACATCTATAATTTAGAAACTGTATTTTTTTTTTGGTACTTTTAACCTAGCCAATGAGAATGCTTGAGATTTAGTCTCAACTTGTCTCAACTCAAGTTGTCAGTTGTCAGATATAGTAATGCAAACGGTGCCGACAAAAGTTTCCGTCTGCTATTAAAACGTGTAGTAAGGCGAGAAAGATCCACTATAAAGGGAGAGCCAGAATGTATATTATAGATTTAACTGACATTTCTGGTCAGGAATGAATGGATATGGAATACTCTAATAGAATAAAGAAGTTATTTAAAAACTTTTTAAAACATGATAAAAACAACAAATATAACAAAACATATTTTCTTGATAAACAAATATTAAATCAATTCTAATAGTGAAGATATTGCTATGAAAACAGGATTACACATATTTATGTAGAAATGGAAAAAATTATATTAAAATATAATTCTTCTATGAAATTTCATTTTACTTGATTTTACATTACCTCACCTCATATTGCTTCTTTTTCTGAAACCCCACCCTTCCCACCACCTTCTTTATTTTCGGATAAACTACTATAGTAGTTTAAATCTATTATTTTATTTCCATCATTAATATTCCAAGATTTAAATAATCCTTAATTGTAATTACTTTCATAATTATGTTTTTTTCCAATCTGCCGTGTTAACTTTCGACAATTTGAGGGCTACAACAGTAATGTCAATTCGAGGATTTTTCGGGGGTTATTATGGACACATTTCGGAAAATTATTATGGGCATTTTTATCAAATCACTTATGAATTCATTTGTGCTATTCGGAATAATATACATCAAAATAATAAAAAATTTCCCAATTATCCCGTACAACAAAATTTATCGAAACTAATTTTTAATATTTATGAAAAGTTTTTTCAAGGGCTGGTTCTACAATTTGAGTATAAACCCGGTATACACTATACGTAGGATAACGGGTCATTATTCCATTTAACAATAGAGGTATATCTTTATTCCAAGTATAAACCAGCTTATTAGTTATCTATTCCGGTTCGAGGGTACAACCCAGGGATAAACTTATTTTGCATTTCTATTGGTTGGCGTCACGTAGAAATACCAACAACAATTGCAGTCATGTATCGCGTCAGAAGATGAGGAAATTGAAGAGATAAGATTATACCAATCCTATGATATTTAAAGTTAGGTATAGTATAGCACAAGTTGGATAATCCTTCTAACTTGACAAAATTGGTTATCAAACATAATTATTTTGTGCTTTTGGCTGCCTAAAGAGACATGCAGACATGCAGACATGCAGACTTTATTCTTCCCTAGTATTGGGAACTGTGACTCTTCAACAATTCCATTATACTCTTTTTATCGCTATTTTCGATACCAACCTAAGAAAAGGGAAACTAATAGGTATTCTGAATTCAGTTAAATTTCTTTCAACTCACTAATTTATCAAAATAAACCAAGAAATTTGAGTTATCATTAGTTGAAAAGTCAGAATTTACCCTTTTCAGAGACTCGAGTGTCAAAACGTTGATTCATTGGAACTACTAGCAAGATATTCTCGGAATACCTGTATCAGTAATTAAAATTCATTGTAAAACAGACAATTAGATATTCTCGGTATAAATCTAGATATAAAATATCGTAGGAATAAGTATACCGACTTTTATACTGGAATTATAGAATCGGCCCTAAATATTAAATCCTATTTTTACTACGGCGTGATATACATATTATAAAGTTACATTATTTGAAACTGGATGGATTATGTGAAAAAACATGGGATCACTTTGTACTGCACAAATAGGTCGGGTTCATAATATATTTCTAGGCCAAGCAATAGGCAATAGAGTATGCAAGTAGACTGTCACTTACGTTTTTGAAATTTGTGTTATGCAGCTGTTAGTTCTTTGTAACATTTTGTATCTTCCGTCATGTTGAGAATATTATGGACACAAACAAAATTTCACAAAATATAATAATTCAGACGTCACAACCGATAGCAATACTTTCACAAAAACTTGGAATAATTTGTGGTTTTGTTAAAAAAACCATAACTCAGAACAAGCCGTCAACAATTTATATACATACCTTTTTTTGTTGAATTTTTTATAGATCTATTGAGCTTCATCACACTAATCAATCACCCTGTAGATATACACATATAAATGACACAATTTTTCTAGTTCCTCAAAAACAAAAATTTAATACACTTATTCACGCTGTCAAAATTTGAACGTCAGCTGAGCTACAATCGGTTTTTAAACAAATTTACCCGATGGGCTTGCCCGCAACCTGGGCTTCCTCATTTCTAATAAAAGCGCCAGCCAAATTTAAAATCACATTGAGTAAGATATAATTTTTTCCTTTTTGTATTCTTATTTTCCCACCATAACCATCCGACAATGCTGAGGTCAGAGGCATAATACATATTTTACGATTGATAAAGTCTATTGCCATTCTTGACACAATATATATATATTAAGATCCCTTATTTTGTTAAAATGTTTTTAGGTAACTTTAAAGTTTGATTTATTATATTATTATGTAATCTGTATGAATTAAGTGAATGTATTCGTATAAAATTTGAGATTTGAAGATATGCAGGATCAAATTTGGTATTACCTAAGTACATATTTATGTCTACTTCAATATTCTTATTTGTTTTGTTACTTTTTGATCAAGTGAACACCTTGTAAAATTAAAATAATGTTTTAATCCAGAAGCCTATTAACCGCAATTATTAAAAAACCATAATCGAACGAAAATGTATCATCTAAATTAAAAGTACGTACAAATATAACCATCACAAGAATAATAATAAAGAACATACATACCTAGCCTAATAGTTTTTTTATTAAACCTTTCCCATTGGTACCTAACCATCGAATAAAATTTGGAAAATAGAAACATAAGTATAGGTTTCTTTGAAATTTATACAAAAGGGTATGATGTATTGAAATAAGAGAAATTGTTCCATATCTCTACCACAGTATAGTATATACAGTATATAGTATGTTTTGGTATACTGTGTCTCTACCATGACCATGTTTTTAAGTTGAATATAATGGAAGTTGAAATGATTACTACAGAGAAACTTCGCTCCATTATTTAACCACTACCTTTTTGTTATAAATGTAACTTGGAAATGGAATTTTTAGAAGAGAGAAATTCTATTCAATAAATTTATTATATAAACCAAATAATATGGGAGTTTTTGAAAAGGACTAAAAGAAGAATTCAGTATTGGATGTCTGTGTCAGTGCATATATCTGTTCAGTCTTGTTCCTCGTGTCTATCTCTATGTTATATATTTCACCTTCTTTCCGTTGCCCGTTTTGTGTGTTGTAAAGACGCTATGAAAGGCACCTTAGCGTGAAAAATAACCCTGTATAATCCTGTTGTATCCATTACTAAGTAACCATCATTGAAGTTGATTAGGGCCTTGAATGATGAGTACTTGCTTGGTCATTGTAGTGTTTACAATACTTGTCTTGTACAATCTAAATACTATAGCTAACCTACTATGCTGATTATTGTAACAAACAGTACAATAAATTCGTGGCTGAATGGATCAAGCTGTCCAAAGCCACAAAAAAAAATTTATCATAACGAGCAATCAGAAACCACATGAGTTCATTTCTAACTAGACTGCCTGTTCAAACAAAGTTTTGTCGTGTATCGTCAACACATAATAGTTATATTAACATTAACAAAAAATCAGTTACAGGATTTTTGGAACTAATACAAATCTTACCACCGAGAAAAGGTAAAAAATAACGTATTAAGCGGAATAGAAAAAATAGGATAAAATTAAATATGAATTAAAAGTATTTGATAGAAATATGCGTTATTCGGCCACAAAATAAAATTCCATACTAGAGCTCCCATATGGTGCGAGCTACTTCTTTATTATTAATATTATTAAAAGTTATTGTTCATTTAAAATTCTGCATGGTCTAAAATTGAAAGTCATATACGAGGTATATAAGAAAATATGAAATGTAACCAAAAATAAATGACTAATATTTTGATCAAATAGAAAATCATTCAAATGTCAACTAAAGTCTGTCCCAATGGAGTTGAAAGCACGGATCGGGGTTTCGGTTTTTCTTCAACGAGTTGGCAAAAGTGCATATTATTTGCGAGAAAAAACATTAATCCTGAACGTTCATGAAGATTTTCTTATTGATAGGTCGGATATTGTTTGCTGGAGACGAGAATACCGAATACCTAAGGTCAATCCGAAACTATCGCAACGAATGTAAGAATATTTTCTATTTGAATGAAACCTGGCTAAATGAAGGACACACAGTATCGAAAGTGTGGAAAAATAAAAATATCTGAATTCCCGACAAGCTGTCGTGGAGGGTTGGTCAACAGAATTAGGACTTCCCCCTGGAAAGAGACGCAGGCTTATTATAACCCACATAGGCAATGAAAACGGATTTTTGGATCAAAGATTATTGGAATTTCAATCTAATTCAAGCAAAGACTATTACGAAGAAATTACAGCTGATGTTTTTGAGGAATATTTCCAACAAATGATCGAATACATTCCCCAGAATTCAGTTATTGTAATGGATAACGCCAGCTATCAGTCTCGATTAGTGAGAAGCTTCCCAAAAATTCATGGAAAAAAGTGGCGATAATTGCATGAGTGTGCAGTGTAAAGCCTTAAATTTCGATGATAAAATGGTAAAAAAAGAACTTTTGCAAATTGTTAGACAGCGTAAGGCAATGTTTAAGAAATTTGTAATCGATGATATGGCAAAAGGTATTATTGTACATCGCTTACCCCCTTACCCTTGTGAGCTGAGCCCAATAAAGCTTATATGGGAACAAGTCAAAGGTTATATTGCCAGGAACAACAAAACCTGTAAACTTCAAGAAGTACGGCAACTTTTGATGGATTCATTGGCGAATGTGACTGCCGAAAACTGGCAAAGCGCCATAAAACATGTTATATCTAAGGAGGAGAAAATATGGGATCTTGACGATTTAATCGACGAAAGTACAGAGATCGAAGCGTTAATTATTAACATAGGACAAAACGATTCTTCAGATTTTTCTGATGAAGAATTTATTAATAATGCTGTATAGTTAAAGTAATATTCACCTGCAATATTTTTTTTATTTTTCACAAGAATATGTGTAAGTATATATAAATCTTAGCTTACAATTACTTTGCGTATTTCGACGGCCTAAGTACAATACCTCGTATGTACACATTTTCCCGAAATTAGGTTTTTGTTATAAAACTGGTTAGTGTGTCGCCACCTATACCTCAAAGGAGTTTTAACACTTAAATCGTTACAGATCCCTAGAAATTCGTTGGTGCTAATACCTAACTCAAAAAATGTTTTTGCAATTCCTCGTATGTGTTATTTCTTGAATAAGTGTGCATGTGTTTACTTAGACCTCTAAACATTTTGTTGTGAAATTAAGGTAAGAATAAATAAAGATTAGAACTTTTATAACTTTTGCATACCTAAAATTACAAATAATCAAATTAGGACTGTTTGAGTTTTTAATTTGTTCTCTCTTTGAAAATATTCGATTACTTCTCTTGGTCATGAACTTACGTGGTATTGCAAGTAAAAATATTCGTACATTTTCAAATTAATGTTGCACATAGGAGCAATTGCAAAATATAAGTATTGTGTTTATTTCAGGATGGAACGAAGCAAAAAAATACTAACACTTGCTTTAAAAAAACAAAATGATATTACTTTAATAAATAAATCATCAGAAAATGATACAGATTGTTCAGCACAAGACAAAAATTGCTCGGTGGAAAATTTACCGCTAGTTTTTGATGATGGCTTTGTTTATTACAACGAAAATTCAAAAAATATACGCAGCAGTGTAACTGATGTTATTATAGAAAATACTTTTTGTGATCAAGAAACTAATTTTTTAGAAGAAGTACACCTAGATCCCAGCAATAAATATGAAGAAGAATACTCGACAAATAACCTATTAAAAATTACCACCAATTATTTTGATCATGACAAAGAAAATCACTTTAACAACTTACAAAATCTAAGTAACGTTTCTCATGATGAAGAAGAGGAAGAAAATAATTTAAATATTATTAGTGACCCTGATTATAAACAGAAAAACGAAACCTCTTCAGAAAAATCAAGTTATGATCCCAATTGCCAAATTGAAGGTGCCAGGAATGATAATAACATGGCCCAAAATTACCATAAATAAAATGAAAACTACTTAGACAATAAAAGTAAAGATACTGATTATGAAGGAGAAGAAGAAAATGATTTAGATCATAGTAATGACCCTAATTATAAACCAGAAAATCACTTAGAAGAAGACCCCGTAAATGATTCTAATGATGAAAGACCTGATGAAGAAAATGAAACTAATCCTAATTCACAAAGGAAAAAAAATCGGTCAAAGAAAATAGACGTTGACAAAGATAACTGGAAAAGAAGTTTGAATAAAATAAAACGCATGAAAGGAGAGTCTTACATAGGATTCACAAGAAGAAGTGAAATTTGGAAAAACAATACATTAAGAGGAGAACGAGTAATGGGAGTAAGATGTGATCAAAAACATTGCCAAAAAACAAAAGTGTACGAATGCAACAAATTTTCAGAAGAAGAGAGAAGGGAAATTTTTAACGATTTCTGGAAAAATGTAAACTGGGACCAAAAGAAAATATTTGTAGTAAACAATGTTACCAAA
>CAJUYI010007045.1:0-12704 GCA_910591695.1 Galerucella pusilla
GGTCGGTATGTGAAAAAAAAAGGGGGTGTTCCTCTCCTCTATAATATTTTATTTGACTGCACGCTGTACTAATTGAAATAGTTTCCAACTAGGGATATACAGTGCGTCCATAAAATGTTGATGCCATATTCCGTGCTCCAAATTTAATATCAGGGAATTGCTGGGTTAAATTTACAGATAATTCTCATGAAATTCTTCTGTTGAATTTTCAGAAAATAAAACGTTCTATTGCTAGGATTTGCAACAAATAACAATGTTGTTTTTTCTTGAAGTATATTTTTAAATTAAATATTTTTTGTTTTCTGTTTAAAGGTGTGCAAGGTGAGGTCGAGTCAGAAGGTCCTTCCGAATCCGAATGTAGGCCGTACATCGAAAAGGCTTTGAAGGATCTGGAGGCTGGCGAAGGTGCCGTCATTTCATCGGCAGAAAGCGATAGCAAAGAAGATATTCCCACAGTTGAGATAACTACTGACGACTCCACTCACCAAGAGGGAGATGGAGAAGAACACGATACTAACGAAGATGAAAGCAAAGAAAATGATAAAATTGTTTCCGAAAAAATCGAGCCAGAGGTACGACCCACTGTTATTCAAAAAATTGCTTCATTTTTCCAAAAAGTTTTTCAGAGAACTCCAAGCAAAAAAGAAGAAGCAGCAAATGAAAACAAGCAATCTAAGGATAAGGTATTAAAAATTTGAAGTGCATTTTCATGTATGGCTTCAACTTATTTTTATAAACCAATTTTCTTCTGGTAAAATATATTCTTGTGCGTTTACGTCAAATACAAAGACATTCGACAATTAATAATAAGAATAATCTAAATTTATTTATGTACAAGAATTTATTAATATACCTACTTCTTAAATCTTTTCTTCGGTATCTTTAAAATTTTTTGTTTCAATTTCGTTGAAAATTGGAAAGGTTTTGGACCATTATCTAACTCTCTCTTGTGCTATCATAAATTGCTATTTCATTAGTACAATTAAAAATACAATAGAAACATCAACATTGTACATGTATTTAGTTGATTGTATCATACATTCATTTGCAAACTCTTCATAGCTCAAATAATAAATAACATAGGTATGTTATGTCTACAGATACTTATTATTAATTATTCTATAACTATAATCTATCAAGCATTTCAACAAATCAATTTCCTCAATTATTAGATTGGATCACACTATGAGCATAACTTTCTGGTTCAGTTGACATAAATATACACGTTATTTTCGTTTTGAGCCTCATATAAAACGATTTTTGGATAATTTGCTGCTTCAATGGAGTTTTTTATTACCAAAGCAACTTTGAATACGCATATGTTTGTTTTTAGCAAGAAGATTCTAGCAAAGAACACACAATCCAAGCTGCAGTTGATGAAACAGCCAGTAAAGAAGTTGATTCTAAAGAAGCTGAAGATGGAGATTCTAAGGAAGACGATTCAAAAAGAGATGATAATGAAAGTATAGAAGCACAAACAGAAAATAAAAATGACGATAGTGAGGAAGATGAAGATAAAAATGAAGATGTTGCAGCAGAAGACGAAGAAAGTAACGAACAATCTGAACAAAGTAAAGATGATAATGTTGTTAGTAAAGAAAATGTTGAGCAGCAGCAAGCTTCCGAAGAACAAAAAGATGATGAACCAAATGATGATAGCAAAGAAGAAAATGAAGCACAACAAACCAAACCTGAAAGTGACAAAAATGAAGAGCACGATGATAGCTTAGAGGAGCGCATAGAAGCAGAAATAATAGAGCATTTATCGCAAGCTCAAATTCAGCAGCAAGATGATGATAGTACAGAAAGTGATCAGGCACAAGACGCCGAAGATCAAAAAGAAAGTGTTGAGGAACGTGACCAGAGCGATGATGATCCTGTTCAAATTGAAGAAAATTCAGCACAAATAGTAGAAGAAAAACGTGAGAGCAAAGAAGAAATAGAAGAAAGAAAAGATGAAGACACCGCAGAAGATAAATCAGATGAAGATCAAAAAGATGTCACACAGGAAGATGTAACAGATGTTTCAAAAGAAGTTGAAAAGGTCGATTCAGAGGAAAATAAGAATGTTGAATCAAAAGAAAGTCAAAAGGTTGATTCAAAAGAAGATCAAAAAGTTGATTCAGAAGATGATGATGGATCAAAAGAAGATCAGGTTAAATCAACAGATGATTCAAAAGAAAATCAACAAGATACTGAGGGTGATAATAGCAAAGAAGATGTACAAGACAGACATAAAAGATCTATTGTTGACGGAATAGACGAAAATTCAAAGGAAGAGACAACAGATCCAAAATCCAATGAAAATATAGCTGATTCAGAAGATGATAAATCTGACGAGAAACCAGAATTACAATATGAAGAACAAGTTAAGGAAGACACTAAAGTAGATGTAAAAGACGATAGCAATGTGAACTCTGTGGAAGAAGCTAATGATAACGGTAAGTTAATTAATTAACAATGGAAATCGGTATTAAAATTATTCTGGTTCTCTTTACAGATAAAAAAGACAGTAAAGATAATTCAGGTGAATACAAGAAGGAATCGAAAGAGCAGCAAGATGCTAGTAGTGAAACCGAGTCAGACGCAGAAAACAAAAGCGGAGAAAATACAGATGGTGAACCAGTAGAAGAGCTATCATTGGATACAGAAATTCCAACTAATCTAAGACCAAGAGATCATGTCGAGCAACTACTTAAAGTAGATGATGACTCCTCGGAATCAGAAAAAATAATTAATAGAGTTTCTGATATAACTTTGAGAGATCTTAAGAAGCTTTACGAAAACGCTATTAAGCCCTTGGAAGTTTTATATAAGTATAGAGATTTAAGTAACAGACATTTTGGCGATTCCGAAATTTTCTCCAAACCCCTAATCTTATTTATGGGTCCATGGAGTGGTGGAAAGTCGTCGATAATAAATTATTTGACTAATAATGAATTTAATGATACTTCTATTAGAACAGGTAATTCTTAAATAACAAATAGATCCATGTTAGCAAAAATTATTCTAATTCATAAATGTTTGTATATTTTTAATTTAGGAGCGGAACCATCACCAGCATATTTCAACATTTTGATGTATGGAGAAGATCCTGAGATAATTGAAGGTTCAGAGTTAGCTGCCGACTTTACATTCTCGGGTCTGCAGAAGTTTGGGCAAGGGCTAGAAGAACGACTTAGAGGCGTGCGGTTACCGTCTAAATTACTGGAAAAGGTCAGGAAAAGCTATTGATCACTTAAATCACACTCAATAATTTTGTTGTTTAGGTTAACATTGTGGAAATACCAGGAATTCTTGAAGTAAGAAAGCAAGTTTCAAGAGTATTTCCATTTAATGATGCTTGTCAGTGGTTTATTGATAGAGGTGATATTATATTCTTGGTATACGATCCTTCAAAACTTGACGTTGGACCAGAAACAGAAGCGATCTTGGATCAACTCAAGGGACGAGAACACCAGGTGAGATTTCTAAAAGTTAGCATTTCAATGATTTCTAAGTGAAACTGTATTTTCTAGACACGCATAATTTTGAACAAAGCCGATCAAGTAAAACCGGAAGAGCTAATGAGAGTGCAAGGAGCCTTGATTTGGAATATCTCTCCTCTGATGTCCTCTCCTCAACCTCCAATAATGTACACAACCTCACTTTGGTCACGACCTTACGAGCCGTGGGCGCCTGTGAGACTACTGCAAGCCCAGGAAAGAGCTTTTCTGAGAGATTTAAGAGGAGCTATCGATAAGAGAATCGAAAATAAAATAGCAAGTGCACGCAGATTTGCAGTATGTATTTAAATCCTATTTTGTTGTTTTTAAAGTGGTTTTTACCGTTACCAGTAGAATAGGTGTCACTTTTTATTTTAGTTTAACTAAATAATATAAGTATTAGAATGTGATGTCTGTGTGTGAGTCTGTTTTCGAGCCATCAGTGTACCAGTTGAGATTCGCTGTTATAGGAGGCCCTGCTTCCCAGTCCTTTTTCTCTGGAATGTAAACTGTATAGTCGTTTTTAAAGCTTTATTGTGGGGCAATCTGATCCGTTGGCATTCCCAGTATTGGATCTGCCTTTATTTCTTCATATAGCTCTTTGTAGACCTTACCGTGTTCTTGGCTTATTGGAGAAGGTCCCTGTAATAATCTGTGACTAACAGATCTTGCATTTCCTTGTATGAGGATATGTAGTGGTGGTAGCCGCAGTCGGAGTCGTTTTCATGGCCCCCGTGATACTTAGGCAGGCCTGCCTTTGAATACCACTTAGCTGCCTCTGCGCTCCAATCTGCAGTGTCCTGGGCCGCCAGACAACTGATCCATAGGTTATCATTGGCCTCACAACCTGTGTATATAACCATTTGGTCATGTTGGGATTTAATCCCCAATTTTTTCCACACATTTGCCTGCACCTTCCAAGGGCGATTCTGGCCTTGTGTGTGGTTTTTTCGATGTGGGAGTTCCATGTGAGCTTTTGGTCAAATATTACCCCTAGGTATTTAACTTCTTTCGCAAATGGAATTTCCACTCCGCTAATTTGCGGCGTTTGTAGACCTTGCAATTTTGTTTTTTTTTTTTTGTAAACGGTACCAGTGTAGTTTTGTGGGGGTTCACTGCCAGTTCTTCCTCCCTACACCAGCCACTCACTATATCAAGCGCCCTTTGGGTGCGCTTTGATATTGTGTCTGGAAACCGTCCTCTTATCACGATAGCAATATCGTCCGCGTACCCCAGGCACTGAATACCTTCATCTGAAAGCCTTACTAGAAGCGTGTCTACTAGAATCGCCAAAAGCTGCAAGCCACCCGCAGATGATGGGTTCGACCCCTCTTCTTTCCATACACCTTGTTATAGATAATGGAGAGGCGTTATTGAATGCTCCCTCTATATCCAGAAAAGTAGCTACTGCTATAGTATGTACAAAAAGTACGAGGAGTAATAAACCCTAATTAAGTATGCAAAACCTTTACACGAAGCACCATGAAATTTTTGATAAATCTCTTACTTTAAATTACATTTCTTCCGTAAATCTAAAAACCAGGTAGATCGACCCCGTATTTGTTTCAGTTGTTGCAAAGTTTAGGGTTTCTTCATTGTTAAAGGATTAGCAGATAAGCAATAACGCAATGCAGTGGTGTGTATTTTGGGAAAAAAATACGTTTTAAATTATAATATAATAAAAAATGAAAAGAAATAATTATTGGAATACATTTATTACTTACATTTTATTCTATATCCGATTCGGAAGAGGAAGAATCGTTGTTGACATTAATAATAATAGGGTCGATTAAATCATCACAAATATTGTCAATTTTCAACATATTTGCCTCTACTTTGATAACATGCTCGATACAGTTTGTCCAATTTTCCTTACTAACATGACTTACAGCACTCTGAAACAATTTCACAACATCGTTTATTTTAAAAGTAGTATTTTTTTTTCCAACTTCCCCCTTTACCTGAGCCCATATTAATTCTATGGGATTAAGTTCACAATGATAAGGGGGAAGTCGAAGAACTGATATACCACGAGAAGAAGCCATTTCTTCTACAATGTAGATTTTGTATTTATTCTTTAATTATTGTTACAGATTGGTTTGTTTTCTATTATGAATAAACTGTGTTGCCTTTCTTTATCAAACTTACTAAAATTTATGTACCTCTATCACTTTTTTTTATTAAAATTAGTACATCCCGTTACCTCTGACCTAAATCGTAGATTCTTTAGCATAGCTGCAACTCATTCGTTCAATACAAAATGTACCTTACGGTATATATAATCTACTTAAATGAATGATTTATTACTCCTTGTCCTTTCTATATAGACTATATATTAGCATGTTTAAACTATTAATTTATTTTTAGGTGCGTGTGCGTAACCACGCTAAAATGGTGGACTGTTATCTCACAACCTACTACAATCACAAGTCAGTTTTCGGAAATAGAAAACAAGTCGCGGATGCAATAATAGAACATCCTCAAGATTATCATATCTACGAAGGTCTTTCTACTTTAACTAACATTTCGCGTTACGATCTTCCAGATCCAGATGTCTATAAATATTTCTTCAAGCTGAATCCATTGTATGAGTTCCAACAACTTTCTGCTACATGCACTTATTTCAGAGGATGTCCCATTAATAGGCTAGATATTGCGATTGCCTACGATCTTCCGGAATTATTAGGAACGCATAGAAAACGGGTAGAAAACGCATTAGCAGAAGCAGCATCTGGTCCACAACAGCAAACTTCAGCGCCTGGTAGTTGAACTGATACCTACTAGTTCCAAGTATTAACCTTACTTGTACATTCAAGTCCTGTGAATACTGAGCAACAGTGATTTTATTATTAAAATTTGATTCCGGTGAAACTAAATTACTTCTTTACCCAAATGTAACGCAACTCATGACCCTAAAAAGACTGGTTCAAGTTTTGGTATAAACGTCCTATTTTTGGATAAGACTTTAGGGACGCATTGAGCCTTAAATAATCGCGAATTTTTCAATTTTCGAAAGTCGATCGAAACCTAGAATAATTTGAAATAAGTATAAGTGACTAGAAAATTAAGCGACTTTTTGAAAATAAATATGTCACTCGCATATTAATATTAAGCATCATCATCGAAGACAATTCAGCGCCATGCTTGCATAATATTTTTTCATTCTGAGAGATCATTCACGATCGAAAAATTGTTCTCTTTATTAACAATGTCTTCGTTTGGAATGGAAGAATGTTATAATTGTAGTCTCCTGCCAGTGTGTCGCATTTAAGAGTTCTTGCTATCGGAGTGTTCATGCATCCAGCATTAGATTTCAAAGAGAGTAGGTAAATTATTTATCTTTTGACGCCAGATGTACAATTCCTTACTAAAATTTGAAGAAAAAAACTGTGGTTTATTGTTGTTATGTGTATATTGAATGTACAGAGATAATTGATACGTTGTACTTAGTTATATTATACTTGTTCTTTTTTCATTCGAATTATTTATGAATAATAACATGTAAGAAGACATTACTATTTAAGTAAATGAATAAAATAAATATATTTACCTTTGTATCAATTTCTTTAATTTACTACACCAGTTTAAATAAAATACAAACCTTGAATCTACAAATAGTATTCGTCACGAATATGGGAAAATCTTGAAATGCACTCAAATCTCCCGCCACTCAGATTTTAAATTTCACCAGCTCGTGACTTTCCCGCCAATTAACTTGACCAATAGATGAGTTCAGTCTAAGGTCAGTGTGGCCAACAAAAAGTGGTTTTTCTGACAAGAATGACAGTTAAGGTCTACCCTTTAAAACAGTCTTTCCCAACGTGGGCAATAATGCCCCCTTGTGGGCGCTGCAGGCCTAAAGGGAGGCGGTAAGAGACCCAGAAAAAAAGGGGGCGTTGTGTAGGGCTTTGGGGTCGATTTATAATTTCATCTACCTAGCTAGGAAGACTCTTAGACACCGACTGAGCTCTCGACTCTCGACTACATCTTGTGAACATCAACTAATATTAATTAAGATATAGCTCAAACTCGGTTCGATATAATAGACCGGGGGCAATCATGTTTTAACAAGTTTTTGTTAAATAATCCGATTTGTACATTCCTGTATCAATCGGCTGGTTCTATAATACTTGTTCTTGCTTGTCGAGTACGATTGGGCGTCGAATGAGATAAACGAGTTTATGCACGTTTGTCTTATTCCTGTTGGTGCGTGCTGCGTATGCAATCCTATATAAACGACGTAAATTTATTTTATTTTCATTTGCGGTTTCGCGCATAATAGATAAGCAGTACTTGATTTCAACACATACGTATTTCTCAAAACAAAACAATGTCGGAAGTAAAAAAGAAGAGACGGCAATACTCTGCGGAATATATTAAATTCGGATTTATTGAAAATCCCACAAACCCGTCGTCGCCTTTGTGTCTTCTATGTCTAAAAACATTTTCAAACGAAGCAATGAAGCCTTCAAGACCTAGAGATGAAGCATAATACTCAGCCAAGTGTATCAAAACTATTTTCGGCGGCTGCTAAGCGAGATGACGACAGACTTCGAGCTTCGTACAATATCTCTTTGTTAATTGCTCAAAAAGGCAAACCACACAACATCGGAGAAGAGTTAATTTTGCCATCAATAAAGGAAGTAATAACTACTGTACTTCATAAACCGGCCGCAGATATTATCCGAAAAATTCCTTTGAGTAATAATTCTGTGCAAAGACGAATTGATGAAATGGCTAAAAACTTTGAAGAATCATTGTGCAATCATCTGAGGACTAGTCAATTCTCAATTCAGCTCGATGAGTCCACTTTACCAACTAATGAAGCGTTGTTGCTTTCTTACGTGAGGTTTATTAAAGATGAGAAAATACGTGAAGAACTATTGTTTGCCAGAAATTTGGAGACAGATACAAAAGGCGAAACCATATTCAATACATTGGAAAAGTTTTGTGAAGAGAAAGAGATTCCTTTGAAAAATATTATATCAGTTGCTACGGATGGCGCTCCGGCTATGACAGGGTGCTATAAAGGCTTCATAGCGAACTTAAAAAATAAAATTCCAGATGTCCTTGCTCTACATTGCGTTATTCATAGACAACATTTGGTTGCTAGAAACTTAAGTGAACGACTATTTCAATCACTGCAATATCTATGTCATCAAAGCAGTCAATAAAATCCGTAGCAGCTCTTTTAATGATAGATTATTTCATTAGCTTTGTGTTTGAGTCTGTGATAGAGCTCTTGGAATCTAAAGATTGCAACGCTGCTTACTAAGAAGAGAAATCGTTTGCGTGTTACCGAACGTGGCGACTTGCGGCTGTTTTTGAGTAAATTGGAACCTGATATCAACAAACTTATTGAACAGCATCAGATTCAACCTTCGCATTAGTTTTTATATAAGAATTGATTATGTTTGTTTTATTTTCAATAAAAGATACTCTGTCCGAATATTATAAAGTTGCGTTTCAATAATCAGTTATAAGTACTTAGCGGTTTTTAAGTATGTTTAAAAAGGGGGGCGTTAAAAAATAATTTATTCTTAAAGTGGGCAGTAGACAAAAAAAGGTTGGGAACCCCTGCTTTAAAACATGAGATTTTTGCATGTTTTTTTATCATTGCGAACATCTATATTGCTTTATTAAAATAATGCATACACCCCCGAAGCGTATATTTTGAAATTTAAAATGACTTTTTAGCAGAATACTCAACATATCGGTGGCCAATAACTCTAGGAACTTCTGGCAAGTCACCATTTCATTTCTGTTATTCACATAGAGAAATATTGTCTATGATGTAAATCAAATTACCTAATTTGAAGAGTCGAGGCTCCGTTTACCAATATTTATCAATAATACGAACCTTTACATGACAAAACCGTCCGGAAATAATCTTTCCCCAGTGGTGGAAAAATGTGAAATTTTTTGTGTTGGAAAATTGGACCGAAGTCCCCTATTAAACGAATATCAACAAAAATAAATATAACTGACATTTGACATAACTAGTGACTGAATAACAGAAATGAAATGGTGACTTGCCAAAAGTTCCTAGAATTATTGGCCCCCGATGCGTTGAGAATTCAGCTAATAAGTTATTTTAAATTAGATAAGATTTACGCTTCGGTGGTGTACGTGCACATTAACTGTCATTCTTGTCATAAAAACCACTTTTTGTTGGCTACGCTCACCTTAGACTGAACTCAATTGAGTTTGGTCATGGAGACTTAAATATTGCACTATTTATATTCACTAATTCACTATCTGTTCACATATATATTTATGGTTCTTCGCAACTCTAGACCCTTCTTGAATTTACCACCTATGTCTAGAACAGTCGGGAATAATCGCATTACTCTGTTATGGAATCTTCTAGAAAGGCCGCATTCGCCAAAATTAATAGTTCATGACAGGACCGGCTTCTGAATCACTGAGTTCGTAACAATATATTACTTGTTGTATCAAGTAATAATAGATTTCCAGCAATTATGTCAAGCTTCGTGCCGAACGGGCTCAAAAACCTCGAATTTACAGATAAGTACTACTACCTACTAGGCAGGCAACACGCAATACTGCCACGTTTTGTGTAATTTTTTCCGTCTACCGTGCATTTTTGAGCTATATTAATATAAAGGGTGGTCCTTAAGTACATAGAAGTACTGTACAATCTTCACTTCAAAATATTGCTATTTAAACCAACCAGCTTTAATAAAATGTTGATATTAAGAGAGATACAGGGTGTTAAACATGTCAATTTGAGGTTGGGGGTTTTTGGATATGAGAAATCATAATTTTGTACCTATTTCGATGTATTTTGTAGAGGGCGCCATATAGAGACTAAGGTGTATTGGTTGACTCCTTCTTTTTTTTAATAGGGGATACCTGCTTAGTCTCTTTTTCTTTCCGTGAATCACAGTAACAAATGAGGGTAAAATATCCCTTCTAAAACATGTTTATTTTGTCGATATATACACTGCTCGCCAAAATTATACTGAAAATAGAATTTACAATAACTATTTTCTTGTAAATTCCTAGAATATCCTAAGAAATTTTATTTATGAATTATTTTGGAACTTTTATACTTTTCCTGTATACTAAGAATATCAAAAAGTATAGAAAAACGTTTTTAAATACAATCTATCTTTATATTTTTAAATGGGGCGGCCAGTGTATATTGAATTCACATCGATGACGAACACTTGTTTATCTTGAATGGCGTGACTAATAAATCAATATTAAATTAAATCTCGCTTTCAGTAACGAATTCATTTTTGAATCGGACGGTCGTGTGTCGGGAGTGTATAAGTGTATTTTCGAATTTTGGTGAGTGTGTACCTAAGTTCGAAATTATTTTCGGTAGTGAAACTGTGTGTCTCCGAAATTTTCGGTAGTGTACCAAGTGTAGTTCAAATTTTTGGTCGTGCTTTCCAAGGATTATAATTCTATATACAAGGTAAGTCTTTATTTTATTACCTGGTAGTTACTATAGCTTTAAATTAATACCCTTTTTAATTTTTTATATATTTTCTTCAAACGACATAGGTAAACTATGTTGTTTTCTAGATTTTACCAATCTATTATCCTTTCTTTACTAGCAATAAATGAAAAGAGTGTTTCTACAATATTTTGAGCCTTTTATAAATAATTTTCATACAAAAGGTTTAACATATTCATAATTTATCAACATATTTGATTTTTAAATAATTTAAAACATTCATCAATAGAATAAGTTATATACTTTCCAAATCTTTTTAGTTATTACAGCAGGGTACTTATTTTATAAAAAAATTTCTGTATTTATCTATTTTCCAAAGACATATTATTTTCACAATACATTATCCTCTCTCTTTTTTTACCAATACTAGATACTAGCAATAAACAAATACACCGTATTTAAAATATTTTGGATCTTTTACGAATAATTTTTATACAAAAAGTTTAACCAAATCATAATTTATCAACAAATTGAGTACTTATTAATTTTGAAATGGTTCAAAACTATATGTGATCTTGGAATATTTTTACAAATTAGGTAATAGAATTTAAAACTGTTTATAAACTTAAAACACGTGTAAACTATATTGTTTTCCATACAGAGTTCGGCAAAAGTCCGTGACCGGACAAATATCGAAGAAAATATGAATTTTGTGAAAAATATTTTTATACCACAAATTTAACTCCAACTTAAACTATAATTTGAAAATATTTTGAAATATACAGGGTGTTGCAATAAAGTGTGGCGTATCAAAGTTACTATTTTTCAAATGAAACACCCTCTATGTTTTCGTAATTTTCAATTCTCCTTGAAGTGCTGATTTCGTAGATACCACATACTTGGGGGCTAAATTAAATATTTACAGAGATACAAGGTGTTAAAAATCACCTTTTTTTTAACTTTAGGTCAATGTTTTGTGAAAACTGCTGAATATTTGGCAAAACGACTTACATCTCCCTATCCTAACTTTTCAAGGGTTACTCGATGATTAATACAGGGTGGTCAAAAATTTGCCACATTCTGATTGTTTTTGACCATCCTGTATTAAATTTTCTTTAGCACCATCGAGTAGCCCTTGAAAAGTTAGAATAGGGAGATGTAAGCCGTTTTGCTAAAGTTGAAAAATAGGTGATTTTTAACTCCCTGTATCTCTGTAAATATTTAATTTAGACCCCAAGTATCAGCACTTCAAGGAAAATTGAAAATTACGATAACATATAGGGTGTTCCATTTGAAAATAGTAACTTTGATACGCCACACTTTATTGGAACACCCTACCCTATATATTTCAAAATAATCTCAAATTATAGTTTAAGTTGGAGTTAAATTTGTGGTATAAAAAGATTTTTCACAAAATTCATATTTTCTTGGATATTTGTATCTGTATAATATTTATTCTTCATATTCCCTTTTCCAAAAGGCATAGATTAGTACGCATACCCTTTGGTAAGAATATTATAATATTTTCTAGATTTTCGTTTTCATAATTTCATGCTTTGAATTTAACTGTTTCTGTTTGTATCTTTTTATTACTGCACTTTGCTAGTTACGACAGACTTCTGGTAGATGCAGCCGGTAGAAAACATCCTGTAAGCCGGTGGTGAATATTTTCCGTCGGTTGTAGATGTTCTGACCGATTGATTATATTTTCTACTGGCTGGGGTCATCTTCCAGCCATGGAGTACAAACTTCCATCCACGAGAAGTAACTTTCAACCTCCATTCAAAAGC
>CAJUYI010007046.1:0-12699 GCA_910591695.1 Galerucella pusilla
CTCAAAGAGGAGTATCCAAATTTTACATAAAAAATATGAAAAGTATTAAAAAAAATAAAGGGGATGCTGCTAAGGCTGAGGGGGTGGCTTTTCCAGTAAGTTTAAATGAGCCATAATGCTTGCCCCTTCCAACATAAATTGACGTGTTTTTGGATTTTTTTTAAATACCAGTATTACAAAAGTTATTAAAGGTGGATACTTTTATCTGAAAAGCACTGTATACGAGCCAATATTGGATTCACTGAATGAAATAATCTAAAATGAATTTGTTTTTCTGGGGAGCGTAGACTTAGTTAAAAAAAAACAAGCTTGGTAAAGTTAAACTTGCGCAAATAGCCGTTAAACACGAGAGTTTTTGTGTACCTATATCATTCATTTCGAAATAAAGACGTTCATTTAAAAATTTTATTCGATTACAGCCCCTTTGAAAAGAGATATTTCACTGAAAAACGTGTTAATCCATTGCACGTAATCCCTTCAAAACACCCATAATTGAACAATCTGGTTATCAAATTTTCATGGTTGACGCAGTTAAATGCTCTACTGAGACCGCAAATGATCCCAGCATATTGTTCACCACAACATTAATCAATGAGTTAATCTAAATAGACGTTCACAACTCGATATCAATCTCCACTCCTATTATCATTAAATCCTGCCGAAAATCTCTTATTTGTATGCAAAACAACGTTATTTAGGCTCGTCGAAGCCGCATAACGCTTCACAATACAAAACTATCATATTTTTGACACATTATTGACATAATTAGCCGTTACTTTTATGCAAGCAATGTTTTGTATGTGATATATTGAAAGTTTAGTTACTTATTTGACTTTATTCAGTCAATTGTGATTTGTGATAATGTCTAGTGGAAGCTAGTACGGCTATTCGTATGATTCAGGTTTTCTGAAAGAAGTTGCCAACGTTTTTTAAGTCAGTGAAAGTGTCATTTTGGGACTTCTCCGTAGATATCGACCAGCTGGAGGTAGCCAACGAGTTTGCTAACAAAATTGTTCTCAACCCCACATTCCAAAATTTAGTTCTCATTCAAAATTCAAAGTATTCTAGTATAATTTCTAATAATTTCCACAAATTCTTGTTGTTATTCATCTAGCTATCCTCTATAAATTTGATTGAGTATATATTTTGACAAATACGCCGTCCAATCTTTAATAGAATCGAGGTATATCAAAGCTAATGCCGAAAATAATATTTCCTCCAAAGCTCTGTCTCGAGTAGATCTTTTTTAATGATTACCATTTAATCATACAAATAGCTAGGGATTATGTGTAAATACAGCCATTATAAGTAACTCCTAATATTAATGATATTTACTTTACAAGAAGGATGGAAGTGATTAAATACGGTACAGCCATATACATTAATCAATCAAAGTTTTAAGAAAAATATGGCATCGTACAGTAAGAGAGAGAAAACAAGCTTAATAAAGTGGATTTCTGGGAAAAGCACTAATAGTGGACAAGCCCTATTAACCTTGAACAGACAACGTGTTATATCGGGGCTAGAACTAAAGTGTCACCAAGATTTAGCTAACGCTTCGGCAGATAACAATATCATCCTGAGGTGGATTGAAGGGCATGGCAGGAGTGAAGATAATCGCATTGCTGATTCTTTAGCTGAACTGAAAATTTCAGGACCCACTGACACCTATGGTCTAACGACTTCGACAATTGCGGAACTAGTCAAACGCTACACCCATGCTCAATCCATCACCATCACCCTGGGTGACCCTGGGAAGCTGGCTCCGAAGATATATTTGGCGATGACCAGTAAAAACCTACGTTAAGCAGTAGGATTTTTGACTGGCCACTGTCAACTAAGGAAACACTTCCATACCACAGTTTAGAAACGTGTGTGACCTTCAACGTCGTTCGGATGAGTATCTCATCCGGCGGCCAGTGCTGTGCTGCGATCCAACCAAAGTGCGAATAAAATTATTTTCCTACGATCACTACCCAAAGTAGACTTTTGCACACTCAAATCTAACCGCAAAGTTGATGTTTTCCGCGATCTGTCATAATTGACACTATTTACGCTCTAGAGCGTACTTTTCCGCTCGCCTGTTTTCATTTACAATAAACTGAAGAAAGGTAGTAAATAATAGATATATTGAAACAAAATGTAGAGCAGTCCGAATATTTTAGTTGAAATATTAATATTTGAAGATATTTCGAATGAAATTAATAAATATTCCTATATAATTTGACTGATATCTACAATTTATACAAGTTACTGGATTTACAACGCTGCAGGTTACGCTACCAACAAATAGATGGAGGTGTATATTTTATATGTTCAATTTTATTGAAATTATAAGATAATTTAAACCTCATACATTGATATTATTTTGATTCAATACTACAGTGAAGGATTTATTTCTTAGTTCAAGATAAAAATTAATATTTACAACTTATTACAAATATAACGTTGTTAAGATTGACAATTTTCTTGATCGTTTTTGCAGATTCCTATTTTCATAGTATTGATTTATACGGACAAGTTTACGTAGTAGAAATATAACAGTCAGAAGGTAGGCAATGCATTATCCACCTAGATGCAACAGTGATTGCATATTTAAGTACCTACCTACTATTTTGTGAAAATAGTAGACTATGGAATTAATGAAACGTCATTATTTCATTTTTAG
The DNA here is from genome assembly GCA_910591695.1 of Galerucella pusilla. Taxonomy (NCBI): domain Eukaryota; kingdom Metazoa; phylum Arthropoda; class Insecta; order Coleoptera; family Chrysomelidae; genus Galerucella; species Galerucella pusilla. The sequence goes on from CAJUYI010007046.1 coordinate 2,669, forward strand.
TTTATAAAAAAGTTGTCTGTTTATAAATAGCTATTTGAAAAAGGGGGTTTAGTTTTTTGCAAATATCTCAAAAACTAATAAAGATTTTTCCAATTGAAAAAAAAGATTTGAAAAGAGGAGGAAAATTTCCTAAAAAAACCCCGACTCCCGGAACTGTAGGACCAATATTTATAATTTTCCTAGAGGAATGAAAATACGGCCGAAAACGGGTGTTCTGGCTACGCGTCGCGCGGCAACTCTCTGCCTCAAGCGGCAAAGTATCACTTTCCGCTCTTAATACACAAATAGCTATTTATTACAGCTTATATTTTTACGAGGGATTCAGAAAGGTGAGAAACTGTTTGTATAATACTTTATTATTTGATCTTCATATTACATTTATGAGCCTTAGTTTCACGCATTGATTTAATTTGTTGTTTTTGTTTCAAAGCTGAAGTTTGGCTCGAAGCATGCGATAGGCCTGACTTGATGCCAAAACCATAATCTCTATACAATAGTAGTCATCCTTTATGATTATGCAACCTCATGAAAGAAAAATTCTTTAAAAAAAGGCATTCCAACAATATTTCTCTCATCAAATATTGCAATGCCTAAAGACTTTCAGACAAATGATTTATTGGAAAAGAATTTTGTTCGCTACTTTTGTGGTTATTTAATTAAAAAATGTTCGGAAATTCATACATGCAGCGTATGTGAGATGTATTCACAAGCGTATCAAAATTGAGACGAGTCGTCTTTATACTGTTACCTTAGAGCTTATGAAAATATACGAATAAGGATACTTTTGGAAACTTGAATATGCCGCATGAAAATTTTGTACAATACATCTCATTATTAGAAACATTATTCCAAATGAATTTTGAGAAAGTTGCTACGGAAGATAAAATTGTTGAATCACTCATAAATAATAGTCAAACAACAAAGTTTGTACATCCTTGTGTTGATTTTCCAATAAAATATTTAATAAAACTTTTCTTCAGGGTACGACTATATATGTGGGTCACATGTGGCCTAAGTGAGCCCACATTCCCCCTCCCTACTCTACAGATACAGATACAGAATAGAGTGGAGTTTAGTGAAAATAAATAGTTTGAAGAAGACGTTCATCTCTTATATTATATTTGTTGATGCTTAGGGCTCACTCCTTGATTGAAAGTTACAATAATAATTATAGTGCACAACAGCCCTTACTTTCAGAACCTTATAAATGATACGCTGATCGCTACGTTCACTATACAAGCCGAACTGTCACGTGTATACACACCTTAAGAGCTTTAAGAATGTACAAAAGAACAAACTTACATTGTACCCTGAAGTCTAATTCATCGCTCACAGTTTCTCCTTCTGAATTGACTACGGAGCATCTATATCTACCAGCATTTTGTCTAGTTACTTTTTGCATGACCAAACTTTGATTGCTGAAGATGGTACGACTAGCCAGGTTGTGGTTGAGAACGTTACCCTGAAACAAAAGATATATGTGGTTGAATTTAGGAAATAATTATAGAATAGTCGACAATTGCAAGTATTTTTTGAACGTTTCTGACCGTGGATAACTTTTTTGGGAAAATTGAAATTTGTGGTTTATTTCTAATTTCATTGATTTTCTTAAAATTTTACTTTTACAAATTGAGAACCCGTAAAAGCGTGTATACGTCTCGAAAAATATTTACTTCAATTAACAAAGAGAAGAACATAATTAAAAAGAATTTTAATTAAAGAGAGTGCAAATCCATTAGAGTAACAAAGTGCTTTGTAATGGAACTTTTCAATTTCATATCTACGTTTGTTGTATCAGCGAATTCTGCAAAAATGTTCTCATTACTTACGTTGTAAATCAAAAATTACAGTTCGGTAAATTATGGGTACAACAGAATTAAAATCAGATCTAGCCAAAATCCACGCGAATATTAAAAGTTGCATGGAAGAACAAAAGGCATATCTACTTCCAATATAAATTGGGATTTTTTGAATTTTTACTGGTAGTAAAATATAAACAGTGTGTTACTTATAAGATGCTACATAGGGATTCCTGTACAAAACTGTCAAACTATAAATAACACAATTTATACAGGGTGGGGCAATCTTTTGACATCGGAGGATTACATCGTTGTGGTGATAGATAGAACTTTATAGTTTTGTGTGAGCTAATACAGTTACTGAGGGCACATTTTGAAAATACTTTCGATTCTAGAGGGTTTTCCAAAACCACGTAGCAGCACAAACTCACATTTTTTTTAATGGAACGTACGATATTTTGTTTAAGAATCGAAAAGATCTCACCGAGAGCGTTACAAAAATATAGCACTCTAATATATTATAAGGGTGTTTTCCAAAGATATGACCAATTATTAGCAAAAAAGACCTCCTCTGCAAAACAGTAAATTAAAATAAATCAACAGGTCTTTGTGTTCAAATGTCATACACACATCATTGGCTGTACTCAGTATTAATTACTTTATTTATCTGTGGCTTCTTTAATACAGGGTGAAACAAAACGCAAATCAAGCAATATCTCAAAATTTTTAAATGAATCACCCTATAAGTCTTTTTACAATTTGTTAGTACAATTAATAAACTTTCAAACGATGTAGTACACTTAGGGCATAAGTTAATGGAAAATCGTAGATATTTTATGATAATGGTCATAAACAAGTATTTTACGTACACAAATTGATTGGTATTAAATTTTTACATGCAACCTCTTGTAAATTTTAACATTTCTAAGGCATAAATTCTAATCGTAATTTTGGCCTTTGACCTCTACTCTTACCATTAGAGGAAGGAAAGAAGGAATTGTGTTGGAAGAAATATTTTTGTTTACTATAAGTAAACTGTCAGGCAAGTCTTATGCAAGTGTCCGGAGTCAAACAAATAGTATATCTTAGTTATGTAAAATGCAAGCTTGTATTTTATTTCCCAACTTTTTCTTTTTTTGAAAAACTAATAATAATTATGAAAACCAACATTATAAGAACACTCACATCTACATAAATGAACATTGACATTCTATAAAAAGTATAGTAGTTTATGCTAAGTGTTCAAAATGACGACCATTTACTTCCATACAATTCTATTCAAAAACGATGATCTTACTATTTCCAACATTGTGGAAAATGCGTTACGAATCATTTCTTTCACGTCTTCTCTGGTAGTAGGTCCCGTTTGATACACAAGTTGCTTGATGTATCCCCATAAAAAGAAATCCATCGGGTTGAGATCTGGAGATCAAGGAGGCCACGAAATTGGTCCACCACGTCCTATCCATCTGTCGGTAAAATGTCTGTTTAACCACCGACGTACACAACGAACGTGATATACAAATGCTCCATCTTGTTGGTATTGTGTTTGAATCAACTTCCTAAACACAAACGAAGAATACAGCAATATTTCTTTGACATTTATTAGTAAATACTATTTTGATAGTAGCTCACTTGATATAATCAAAAATATGGCTTGATTATGTTTCGCCCATTCTCAAACAAGCCTATAATAACAATTCTTGAAAGTGAAACATGAATAAATATGAAATTTTTAGTTAACATTTTATTTCATTGATTAGATATTGTAGATGCATCCAAAATTGCGATTAAAATGTATGCCTTAGAAATGTTAAAATTCACAAGATGTTGCATGTAAAAATTTAATATCATTTAATTTGTGTACGTAAAATACTTGTTTTTGACCATTATCATAAAATATCTACGATTTTCCATTAACTTATGCCCTAAGTGTACTACATCGTTTGAAAGTTTATTAATTGTACTAACAAATTGTAAAAAGACTTAAAGGGTGATTCATTTAAAAATTTTGAGATATTGCTTGATTTGCGTTTTGTTTCACCCTGTATTAAAGAAGCCACAGATAAAAAAAGTAATTAATACTGAGTACAGCCAATGATGTGTGTTTGACATTTGAATACAAAGACCTGTTGATTTATTTTAATTTACTGTTTTGCAGAGTATTAAAGAGGAGGTCTTTTTTGCTAATAATTGGCCAAATCTTTGTAAAACACCCTTATAATATATCAGAGTGCTATATTTTTGTAACGCTCTCGGTGAGATCTTTTCGATTCTCAAACAAAATATAGTACGTTCCATTTGAAAAAATATAAGTTTGTGCTGCTACGTGGTTTTGAAAAACCCTGTAGAATCGAAAGCATTTTCAAAATGTGCCCTCAGTAACTGTATTAGCTCACACAAAACTATAAAGTTCTATCTATCACCACAACGATGTAATCCTCCGATGTCAGAAGATTGCCCCACCCTGTATATCTATAGTGTGTACCCTCATTTTATTAATGATCATATTATCATCACATACAACACATTTACGAACAAGTCTCGAGGGAGTGTAAAAATAGCCCAATCTTCTAAAAAACCGATATTAGAGTCAACACTTTAGTAATAGCACATTGTAAAAGTTAGCAGAACACTTCGTTCTGATGACTTTTACGATGTCGGCTTTCTCATTATATATATATCTTCCGATAAATTTTTCAGGTAACTTCCTACGAACGGTAAAATTGGACGGTTCACTGATTTTGAGAACTTTTTGTTTCGCTGAAAGGCTATCTGCATATAAAGCTGAGTGTAATAAATAATTTTATTAATCGCGTGGTGATGTTTGACATTTTTATAAGGTACTTCTAAAATAAATGGGATCATCCATACACACCATTAAACACTGGATAAAAATAATAATAATATTTTGATGAAAAAATTCGTGTTAACACTAATAAAAAAGCAGAATTCACCCAACTTTATTTGATTGGATGATCAACTTCAAACAAGAAAAGCAAGGTTATTACTGGAGGCAAGTGATAAAAGGAGCAAAACGACCTTGATTGACTTTCAAGAGTTGGAAAAAGCAGTTAGCATTTGATCGTGAAAGCTGTAACGAAAGTGGTCGTAAAACCTGTACATTGAACAAAGCAATATCATTATGGAGGAGATACTGAAAAGGAAGGTGGAAATGGAAAATATTCAAACAAGTATGCAATGCATCTATTCTTTATAAAGCAATAGTTCCAAAATAAAGTATGATGATGTTTTAATTCACAGCTAAAACTTGCAAGGAAAAAAAATTGGACAGAGGAATCAATTGTTCTAACAATCAGGACTAATAGGTCAGACGATAGGGGTAACAATTACAAGTGATTAGTAGTACGGCTGATTTTTTTTCATAAGTAGGTATCCTAAAGTATGTAGATTAGTATGAAAAAAGTTTACCAGTCTATCGATTTCCCAAATTAGAAAAAAAAACATCAAAAAACTCTTTTGTTTCGAAAGTTTCCAATATTTCGCGCTGGGAAAGATGTAAAGGAAAATAAAAAATACCAACGTGTAGGGGGAGTGTTTTGCAACAAAATGTTTACAGTTTTTTTTGTAAGATAACATTTTTAGTGCGATCATTTTAACATTCAAGGCATTTGATTTTTACGATTTTAAGTGCAAACATGAATCGTCAAGTCATAAGTGAGATTGACAGTGCAAGAATAGTGGCTTTAGTTGAAGAAGGTCATTCTCAAAGGTTCGTGGCAAACAGAATTGGCGTTTGGCAAAGTGATGTGTCTCGTGTAAGGAACCGGTATCTCCAGACCAATTCTCTTCGTGATAGACCTAGAAGCGGTAGAAGGCGTGTTACTAATCAGCGGCAGAACCGCTATATCCACTTAACTATCCGAAGAAACCCGACCATGGCAATACCAGCACTCCAAAGAGATATAAGACATGCGTTGGGAGTTCAAGTATCGATCTCGACATTACGAAGACGAATACTTGCGACAGGTTTGAGGTGTCGCCGACCAATAAGAGTGCCCAGACTACAACCTGAGCACAGAGTCGACTACAGTGGGCTCAAGAACACGTGGCCTTGCCTGAAGAATTTTGGAATTCGGTGTTTTTTTCCGACGAGACAAGGATTTGTTTGGTACAAGATAGCCATCGAATACGTGTGTGGCGGAATCCAACGAGAGTTGCTCAGCTTGCTCATGCTCGCCCCGTACCGCCCTTCAGAGGAGGAAGTGCTATGTTTTGGGCTGGTATCATGTTAAATGATCGCACAGAATTAATTCATGTGGAGGGAACGATGACTGGTGGCAGGTATCTCAGAGATATTCTACATCCTCACGTGAGACTATGGCGCGCAGCTGTTGGCAATTCCTTCGTTTTTATGGACGGTAACGCCCGACCTCATCGGACCAGAGCTGTGAATGAGTATCTTGAAACTGAAGGGATCAATCGTTTGAACTGGCCTGCCCTATCTCCTGACATGAATCCTAAAGAACATGCTTGCCAGGGCAGTGGCAGCACGCAGAAATCCACCCAGGAGAAGTACAAGAGCTTGTTCATGCGGCCCAAGAAGAGTGGCGAAATATTCCTCAACAGAATATCAATAATTTGGTAAACAGCATGGGCAGGCGACTTCAAGCTTGCATAAATTCTAGAGGTGGAAATACTCTTTATTAAAAGTTCTCATGCAGGTTCCCACTCAACCTTTTCTTTAAAAAGAATCAATTTGTATTTAATTTATTTAATTTCTAAGAATACTTTTTATGTTTGAAGCAAGTTTATTATTGGATAATAAAAAATTTTGACAAATATAAACGTTTTTTTTATTGATTAATCTCTGATCCATTTATAATCAACACATTCTTTTTTTCGGAGATTTAGGGTGATGCAAAAATTTTGAATCTATGTGTATAATATTAATATTATATTCTAATAAAAAAACCAAGTATCTCAATAAAGAATATATTATATAATAAGGTGGCATTAAAACAATTTTTCGTAAGATGGAAACCGTTATTTAGGAGGTTTGTTCCATAAATAAATTCACGGATAATAAAAAAAATTCTGATATTGCAAAGCACCCTCCCTACACGGTGGTATTTTTTATTTTTCTCTACCTTCCTCCCAGCGCAGAATATTGAAAAATTTCGAAAAAAAGAAGTTTTTCCATTTTTTTTTCTTAAATTTGAGAAATCGATAGACTGATGAACATTTCTTATAACAATCTACATACTTTAAGGTACTTATGAAAAAAAAATCATATAAGGTTGCCAGATGTCTGGGAGTTCCGGGATTGTCCTGGAATTTTACTTCTTGTTCCGTGTCTAGTAGTTCGATCTATTGTCTCGGAACCCGGAAAATTTTATAATAAAAAAAATAACTTCTGAAATATTTGTCCCAGACTCGGTAAGTTCCGATCTGCAAACCATAACCTGGACACGGGATTTTCCATTATTACGTAATTTTTAACAATTTCCACCGTTTTGGCACTTTGAAAACACATTTTCATAACTAACACTAGCAATGATTAAACGAACAAAACCACGAACAAGTTTTAAAAAGCCACCATAAATTTTATAGCTCACCAGTATATCCAGGAGTCGTAAAAATGAAAATAACTCATAGTTACAAAACACAATTAGACAGACTGGAGCAAAAACACGTCGTGAAAAAAACCTCAACATATTTTTCCAAACAAAAAGGTACAGACGAAACTTGGTCTTTGTTCAGTGGCGCGCTGTTTCATCTATCCCCAATTAAATTGACTTTTTTCATTGCATCGATTGTAGTGCTCTAAATACTGATCACATTCTCCATCCAGAATCCATTCAAATAGCCAATCAGTTTCAATACTGAACATTTCATGTATCTAATTACTTGCCGGAGGCTCCTCATCGCTTGGTAGACAGAAAACTTCACAGTCGTTAGGCAGTTGCAATGACATAGAATGTGTTCTACAGGTTCTCTAGGTAACATAATCTGCACATAGCTTTGTCTGTTGTCAACCCCATTAGTTATACAGGCATACTAAGCTTACTATTCCCCTTCACTAATATTTCGACAGCGGTTCTACTATATTTGCTTATTTTGTCTGCCTAAAATGAAGAACTGCTTTTCCCCATGGACATTTTCCACCATTCTAGAGATTTCTGTACTACCCAGTTCCTTGTGTCCATGTGTATTGTCGATTCTGTGATTTGGATGTATTTAAGGGCATTTATGCATATTGTATGGTCATTTCATCTGCATTTATATTGCTATCAACCCTCTGTGTCTTGGTACTCAGGCTACCGAGACATTGCAACGGCCTAAAGTGCGTTTCAGATGCGCGCGGATTTCCATACAAGCTTGAAATTGACCTTCATGGAATCCCGTACCTTGTGCAGCTTGGCGGTCTGTTAATCACCCTTACTTCCGATTGGAAAGTTGTATCGACCTTGTAGAGACTTTTTGAACTATCAAGTATTTGTTTGGCCACACAATCAGTAAATCGAAAGGTAACCACATTGCCGACTCACTAGCCAAGAAAGCAGCCTCCCAAAAACTCTTGGGACCTAGCACTTTCATTGGTCTGTCGGCGTCAGCTATGATTGACCTAATAAAACACTCCCTTGAAAAGTTTAAGGGTAGATGGGTCGATGCAGAAGGTTGCAGGCTTGCCAAGGAACTGCTGCAGTATCCGGAAAGGAAAGTGGCCAAAAAATACGTGACTATGAACAGACAGAACCTTGGGACAGCCACGGGTATTTTGACCGGTCACTGCCACCTACGAAAACACCAATACAGGACCAGTATTCTTGAATAAGTGAAGTGAATACTGATGTGAACGTGTGATGTGAACGGTCCCTTCATGTTTTGACCAAAAAAAAACGTATTCTCCAGCAACAGTGTCCTCCACCGATGAAAGTAAAATTTACTGTATTTTGACAGTTTACAAAGCAAACGCCGAATGTTACTTTTAAACAAAGAAGAAGAAATTACCTAACCCCAAAAAAATAAGATCTAAGTTTTTGTCACATTATAACACACATGCGCATGTTTCACCAGTTCCTTTCACATCACACATCGCTTGCTGTTCATCAAGTGAAGAGTGATGTGAAAGATCCTTGCATCGAAAATACGAAACTGTCAAGTTTTCACGTGATGTGATCGTTCATCAGTTCGTGAATCGTGGTCCAGACTGGGTCTGTCTGACACTTCACTTTGTAGATGATGTCAACAGGAAGATGAGACCAAAGATTACAGAATAAAAATATAAGATGTTTCACTCATACGAATTTATCGCATAAAGCGATGCCGCTGGTGACTTGGATGGTACAGTACGTCGCTACGTCCTTACTTGCATTTAATTTGGCATATTATACGGGACGTCACCCGTCGAGCGCTGTTATTTTAGAACGGTGTTTATAATTGGTTGTTCGTGTTTTATATTTATGTTGTATAGATTTTTTAAATTTATTAATTAATTGTTGAAATGAGCAAAAAGTCATATTAATATTTTTCTATTTAATAGCAAAGCTTAAACACTAAATTTTTTGTAATATTTGCTAAAACAAAATTACGGATTTATTTTTAAAATAAGGATATTATATAAACAAGTACATTAAGCAAGGAAACACAAAAATTCAATTCTATAGCTAACCAAAGTGGAATTGGTCTGTTCCTTTTGAACGAATTTACTAAATTTTCTTTTCATCATCCATGTAATCAATTTCCTTTCAAATATTATGCAAGTCTCTATACCGGAGTCTGTATATATTTTACTTTCAAATCTATATTGAAAGATTTGAAAGACAATAGATTGAATTTAACGAGTAAACCAAACTCCAAACTTAGCATTTTATATTTATAGAATTTTTTATTAAAGGTATCCTGCAGCTGCTTCTCTTTTTACTGTTTTAATCTTGTCAATCCAAAAAATACGCGTTATTTAAAGATCAGAATTTAAGATTTAGTGGCCCTATTATTCTGTTGGCTAATGAGTATATTTAATTGAATTTTTGATAAATATCTGCTAGATTATCAATAAGTATCACAAAATTACTAAGATGCTGGATAAAAACTGTGAATTGATTCATTTTAAAAATTCACGTTTATTTTTTACTTACCTTTTCAAATTCATATGCCAAACATTTTCCGAAATAATTAACATTTAAAAATAAACCTCTGTGATAAAGAATCCTATTAATTTAAATATACAGTGATTTTCAGATAAAAGTATCCACCTTTAATAACTTT
>CAJUYI010007047.1:0-12695 GCA_910591695.1 Galerucella pusilla
GTTTCCTCGGTAATGCTGTCCCTGCCATGCTACAGCTCCGGGTCCATTAAAATACGTTTCATGTGTCTTACGAATTTGGACTGCTTTATTTGCCCAACGTACGTTGTTGTGAATTAGTGGAAGTAAATTATCTGTAGGTAGTGAGTATTTCTGTGTACTATTAGGCGATGTCGGAAGTATATTTGCTTATCGCAGAAGATTATATAAAATACAGGCACACATTATTAGGTAGTTTATCCGTGGTTTCCGGATGCGTAGCAATTGGCTGAAAAATATTCGAAAAAATGCAAAAATAATGCCAAAGGTGTTTTCAGTTGTCCTGCGAGCTCGGGAAAGTCTGTAATTGTAGATTGCTTTAGTTTTATCAGCCACTGATTGATTTCGTGGATATGAATTCCTGAATTATTTACTGCAGAATTTACTAGCAGCAACATTTCAGATATTCGAGAAGCCGGAGTTGGAACAGTTAAAAAATCCAATAGTAACTGAACGTGAATGTACAACTACTCCCACACTTGCTAATGAACGTTTGAAGATATTAAAACGAATAGCTGAAAGGCAAGATCAATAAAATATGGAAAAGCAAGATGAAAATGACTTATTCTTTGGATTCATGGCAATAATAACTAAAAAGCTGCCAAAAGTCGTTGTAGAGATTGAACATCTATCAACATCGCCAAGTGCTGACTATGGTCATGGACCATCATCAGCAGGTAGCTCTACATCATACAGTACATTTGTTTCCAAGGATTCTGGAAGTTTAATGGCAGCATCCACTACTTCAGTAATGCCTAGCCAAGGGTACTTTACAAATTTGTAAATGTATCACACACATGTCCCTAAATATTTCGGGAAATAAAAGTATATAGTATAAGACATACGTGTTATTTTTGTGTTTGATGTAGTTAGTATTAATGGAAATACATACCTTAGAAGCAGGCATAATTTTTGCTCGGGAGTCAATGGATTTTGAACACAATCTGTTGGTTTGGAACAAAGATCTCCTTTTTCATATCATAAGACGTATTCAAATAAGACCGGCGTCAAACGAAAATATTCCCTGACAAATCAAAATTTGGTATGCACCCTCTGTGGTTTTTTTTTAGAAAGGTCAGATTTAATTATTCTATGAATCTCTTCCTCTGCATTTAGCACTACCAAGAGAGCAACATCGAGCTCGTCCATGTCGCTTGTTTTCAACGCAAAACGGAACTGGCGACGCTTTCTGAGTTCACACATTTGATTGCCGCAATTAATAACCCTGATTTTCCCACCGCAATCTAACGTCATTCATCGCATTATTTCGGTCGCAATTTGTCGGTACCGCTTTCGAGGAAATCGGGGCTTAAGTCTCAGCGACGGAAGTGGGCTGAAGAACAAGAAACCGCTATCGCTTTGATTGAAACTTGTCTGTGTGAAGCACCCGTTCCGAGCTTTCCTGATTGTACAGTACCGTTCACTTTACAGTCCGACGCTTCCGAATATGGGTTGGGAATAGCCCTTATCCAGCAGAAGAATGGTCATGAACACGTGGTAGCGTATCCTCCAAACAGGAGGAGGTCTTCTAGGACCCAGAGAAGTTTCCGGACTACTGCATCAAAGAAGACCGTCTATACTGTCATTTCTGGGACATAAATGATTTCCGAAAACCGGAAATGTCCGATCCTTGGAAAATGTGCATAGCAAAGCCCGATCGAACAAAAGTCCATGATTCTCCAAACGCCGGACACCTAGGGATTGCTAAAACCATCACCTGGATGGCAAAATGGTACTATTGGCCAGGAATCACCAAGTACGTAAGGAGATGTCTGAAATGTTAACAGTACAAACCGTCACAGCAAAAACCGACCTAGACCAACATACTACGCAAGAGGAGGCCGAAATTCCGGAAGTTCATCACCCTAAAGGCTGATCTAGTCCAGTCATTTAGTCGAGTGGAACTAAATTTTAGTACTCGACTCGTATAAACGCAAATTTTTAGTTTAGTAATTAGTCGTTAGTTGAGTTGTCTCTTTAGTACATTGAATAGAAAGCTGTCTATTTTTTGTTCGAGTGGTGCTCCCCCACTCCCACTACTAAATTGAAGAGCGTTGGGACACAGAAATGTAGTTGTCAGTTTAGTCGAGTAGTTTAGTACAGAGAGGTTAGATTAATTGCAGGTGGCATTTCGGGCTTTACATATTTGTGTTATTGTGTTTTTGAAGACTTGCGTCGCTTTTTATGATGGCTAGGTGGTCAGAAGAGAACTCCATAAAATTTTTTGAACAGTACATAAAATATGGATGTCTATGGAATCCAGCCATAGCTGGACCAGTATTCTTGAATAAGTGAAGTGAATACTGATGTGAACGTGTGATCTGAACGGTCCCTTCATGTTTTGACAAAAAAAAACGTATTCTCCAGCAATCAGTGTCCTCCACCGATGAAAGTAAAATTTACTGTATTTTGACAGTTTACTGCAAACGCCGAATGTTACTTTTAAACAAAGAAGAAGAAACTACCTAACCCCAAAAAAATAAGATCTAAGTTTTTGTCACATTATAACACACATGCTCATGTTTCACCAGTTCCTTTCACATCACAGCATCACACATCGCTTGCTGTTCATCAAGTGAAGAGTGATGTGAAAGATCCTTCCATCGAAAATACGAAACTGTCAAGTTTCCACGTGATGTGATCCTTCATCAGTTCGTGAATCGTGGTCCTGGATACAAAAACAAACAAAAGCGACAGCTAGCGTATGCAGAAATCAGTGAAAAGATGGGCATTGATGGATTTGGTCTTAAAGACGTAATAAAAAAAATAAAAAATATAAGGTCCACTTATAATCAAGAACTGAAAAAATTAAAAGATTCAGAAAAATTAGGAGCCCGTACTGATGATATATACGTTCCCTCTTTGAAGTGGTTCAAAATTTTGGAGGAAACATTGAAATCGGTTTCTGCTAGCTGTAGTAGACAAACACAAGCAAATACGGTAATTTTTTGTATGAATCTACTTATCTTATACTTCCACAGCCAGTTGTTTTTTTATGAGAAACCCCTAAAAAAAATCACAATTTTTTTAATTGAATATTTTTGTACGTTATTTCGTATATACGGATGAGCAGTAAGTTATGGTAGGACCTCTACCCTATGTTATACCATAAGGGAGTTGTATTACAGCAGCCTCGGTGCACTGTCAGCAATTATTACCGAGCATATAAATAACAGAACATTCTAATTCACTTCATTCTAATTTTTGTCATAACATTGTTAAGTTCAATTGTAATATTGTAATAATAAAATTCTTTTCAAAAACTCTTCCGACTTATACAATACGGTAATTGGCGCAGTCAATAGGATAGTTTCGAGACAGTTTTTCGTGTGCATAACGTGAAACGTCGTGAATTTCAATTCTTTGTGAAACGAAACTTACAGCTTGTACATCGTAACATCTTCGATGAAAATAATTATTCACAAAAAAAATAAACTTTACTTCTTGATTTAATAACAATATTTTTGTATGAAAATTTAACCTTAATTCATTAACGTTCTATTCACAAGTCACCAGTCAAGTCAAGTGTTCTTCTTCGCTTCTCTCACCCTACCTTCCCAATAGAGAACCGTTAATGCGGCGTTGTCACTATGTGTGAAAAGTATTTAGAAGCCCGAACCTCCCGGCCACCTTGAAACAGTTTTCAACTAAAGTTCGTGAGGGAGAACACACAGTCGATTTACGGCACGACGATAGAGTCCTTTTACTGTTTGGACGTCTACTCTACAACTCGGACAACTCCATCATCCCCAGGGTGTGTCTTGACTATCCTCCCCAGTGACCATCTGAGGGGAGGTAGCTTGTCGTCTTTGAGCAGCACTAGCAGATCAGGTTTTATCTGGGCACTGGAAGATTTTCACTTCGCTCTTACTTGGAGTTCGGATGGATATTCTTTACTCCATCGTTTCCAAAAGGACTGTATATTTTCGTATTGATCTAATCGATTTGACGGGACTGACGTTAGATCTTCGTCAGGGATAGCGATTAGTGAGCGACCAATCAGTAGGTGAGCGGGAGTCAGTGGGACTAAATCCTGAGGATCATTGGAAAGCGGGCATAATGGACGAGAATTAAGAATACTTTCCACTTGGCAAAGAACAGTTGAGAAATCCTCATAAGTGAAGGTGGAATCACCAATTATTCTTTTAAGATGAAACTTACAGCTTTTAATACCTGCCTCCCATAATCCACCAAAAGAGGGTGAGTTGGCTGGTATAAAATGCCAATCGAAAATGAAGGTGTACCAATTTCAGATGGAATAATCAATAATAAAAATAATCAAATTTTAGCCTATGAACGCAACAACCGAAAACTAACAGTAAAATCAGAAAAGTATTTCAAGCAAAATATAATTACTGTTACTTAACCTATAGAAAATAATTCAGATTTAATTATAGATCTTTTAAAAAATTACCTAAAAGCTAACTCTACCTACCACATCTATTTTGAAAATAGAATATTTATCCCGCATAATTTGTACACATTTATTCGGAACATTTTCGGAAAGATTATTTAAAACTAATTATGTGCACTCTGTTAATAAATACGATAAAAGACGCCGACGAACAAATAATGTTGGTGAAATTTAGACATGAAGGAAAAACTAATCATCGTGGTATCGAAGAAACTCTAAATTATTTAAAACAACATTATTTTTGAGTAAATATGAAGAAAACAATCAGCACTTACATAAATTCTTGTGACATTTGCCAACGATCTAAATATTCGAGGAAACCCCCGCATGTTCCTCTAAACTTAACAGAAAGGGCATCAAAACCATTTGAGATTTTACATACCGATATTTTTCACTACAATAAAAATCCCTATTCAACTGTAGTGGACCCATTTTCAAAATTTGCACAATCAATATCAATCACTGGCAAAACAGCCATAAATATTTGCGACGCGTTAACTAAATACTTTGCAGTTTTATAGTCCCACAAAAAATTATATTAGACAGAGGTACTGAATTTAAAAACGATACAGTTCGCGAACTTCTCAATGTACACAAAGTACATTTCACCACTCCAGGGCATCATGAATCCAATGGTATAATAGAAAGATTTCATTCGACACTTATCGAGCACTCACGTATTTTAAAAGAAGTTAATCCCAATGATACCGATCTAATCAATTACGCTGTTCTTGCCTATAATAGTTCAATACATAGTGAAACTGGATTCACACCATTTGAACTCGTATCTGAACACACTAATTCTCGTAATCCTGACGAAATATTTCAAAATAAAGAACTATTTCCAAGCTATGTAGAAAATCACAGAGAAAAACTGAAATACGTTTACAAAAATGTAAATGAACATTTAGAAAATGATAAACAGAAGGATGTAACAAAACATAATACTGGGTGTCTCATTATATTCTGACTGTTTTCAAGAGCTTATATCTTCGAAACGGTTCTAGATAATAAGATGCGGTTTCCACAGTTAGGTTTAAAATTACCGTGAGTTTTGGTGTGACACATTTATATAAATGGCGTACTTCCGGTTCACCCGCTAGACATGTGGCGTATTTTCAGAATACAGTAGATGTAATTTTTTAAATTGGACACCCTGTATATTAAGCAATTTCTTGAAAGACGCATATTTTTACTTTTTATCGGTACGTTAAAGTTTAAAATCAGTGCACAGAAAGCGAAGTTAGATAACTTTAACTGGGATACTGTAATGATTCATATATCTTATTAATAAATAATAATCAAGGAGGCGTTAATATGTCACATCACAAAAATATTGAGATCATTGACAGAACGTCACATTGTGTTAGAACCAGTTAGAAAAAGATGGTATTTTGAACCAAAATGTTTGCTTTCATGAAGACGGGGCTCCACCCCATTATTCCAGCATAGCAAGAGAATTTGTTAACCAACAATTTGGAAATAATTGGATTGGTAGGACTGGTCCAATAGAATGTCCTCCAAATTCCCCAGACCTGACTGTACCAGATTTTTTTGTATGGGGATTTGTGAAAGATAGAGTCTACAACCCGATGCCTGCTACTATTGAGGAATTAAAAAATAACATACGGCACGTAATAGAAAATATTCCTCTTGAAATGCTGACAGCAGCATTTGACAACTTGGTTCGATTCCACAAATGTATAGACCAAGAAGGAAGACACATCGAACATTTGTTTTAGAGTGCCCTGAAACATGTTTCTATTTGTTTTTTACAGTTCACTTTAGCTAATAAAGTTCCAACTTTATATCTAAATCATTACAGTATCCTAGATTAAGTTATCTAACTTCGCTTTCTGTGCACCGATTTTAAACTTTAAAGTACCGTTATAAAGTAAAAATATGCGTCTTTCAATAAATTGCTAAATATACAGGGTGTCCCATTTAAAAAATGACATCTACTGTATTCTGAAAATACGCCACATTTCTAGCAGGTAAACCGGAAGTACGCCATTTATATAAATGTGTCACAACAAAACTCACGGTAATTTTAAACCTAACTGTGGAAACCGCATCTTATTATCTAGAACCGTTTCGAAGATATAAGCACTTGAAAACAGTCAGAATATAATGACACATAAAAACCTAAAATTTAAGATTAATCAATTAGTTTATAAGAAAAATCCATATTATAGGAACAAAAAGAATAATAAATTTATAGGACCCTACACTATAACTAAGTTATTGAATAATAATAAGATTAAAATTGTGAATGAAAAACACAAAAAATCTGAAGTACATATTAAAGAATTAAGAACATCTCATTGTTTTCAGAATCCAGAAAATGCTGAAACTCGGAACAATGTGGAAGCTGATAGCAATGTTGACGAGATAGTTAGCGACCAAGAAATCAAAGTTGTCTTACTCCTGGAATACTTCCCTTAAAACTTGGCCTTGCAAACATAGTTACTGGTAAACATATTTTTTTACAAAATATAGACATAAAAGTGCTTGAAGAAGAAATTTGAAAATTAATTGTTTTATGTCATAATATGAATATGTCAATTAATCAGGAAAAATTTTCGCATAATTTAAATTTACAACCAAAACTTGATCACCTAATGTATATAATTGATGAACTAATGAATAACTTCGATAATATTAGAACATTAAACGTTTTAGTATAAAAACGCAGGCGGTAGCATATCCAAATTTTTATTCGGAACTCTAGACGCAACAGATGGAGAAAAAATCGAAAATGCTTTAAATTTATTGAAAAATAATCAACAAAAAATAGTCCGGGAAGTAAATGTACAAACTTCATTATCCAAAAAATTAACAAAGAAATATTCAACAGCTTTAGATTCTATTGTTAGTAATAAAATAATAGCTAAGCGAATTGTAGATTACAAGGCTTATATAGATAATCTCACAAACGAACATTACAAATTTCCCATGTATTCTAGTATACTTGACCAAATATTCCTAAATGCCAATACTATCAACACAATTATCGAAAATTTGGAAAACGCCATCACGTTTGCCAAATTACATACAATACACCCAGATATTTTGACACATCAAAATTTAAAAGATATTTTAAATAAGTTGAATGATAATTACAGAAGCAACGAAAGTTTGAATCTCGATATTAATTCATGGTATTCAGTAATTCATGCAACCTGTTACTTCAATGCTAATAATATAATATTTGCCACAGAATTTCCCCTCATTCACCCCAATGTATTCAAATACTACCATCTTTATCCTATCCCTACCAAAAGCGACACAATAATTATACCCAAAAAAGCCTTTTTTGGCTCTAAGTGAAGAAATTCATCAGTATATGGACAACCCGTGTACCCTACTGGGAAAAAATTATATCTGTCCCCAAGTGCAACTGAACGTGAAAACCAAAGACCTTATCCAAGACATTGAAACTTCATGTGTGCACGTACCTATAAAGCATCCGTCACAGATATTCAATAAAATTAACGATGAATAACTGATCGTTATCACAAGTGAAAAATTAAAAATAAAAACTAACTGTCCAGACGAGAATTACCTCAACATTAGTGACAACTTCGTATTCAGATGGGGATGATACCAGATCAAGCACAGGCACATGGTGGGGGGATTCACACTTCCCAAAATGAAATTATAGGGTACTTTCAAAATAGGGTAGTTGGATAATATATAATAAGAAACTTGAATATAATCTTGATGGTTTTATTTACAATATTTTCAAAGAGAGTGATATATTTCAACTAAACTAAACATATTTGAGAAACGAATCATTCATTTAAAATTTGAACCTAAAGGGTAAAATCAACTGAGTCGCCAATGAGTTTATTTATATCTAATGTTTTTAAAGTTTGATGAGTTTTGTTTGCTTTGAAAATGCAATTTAATTCAGCTACTTAAATTTTTTCGTCAAGTTTCAAAAGTGTCATTTTTTGGATATGCTCCTTATTCAAACCATTCAAAAGTAGCAGCATTTTTTCAATAAGCCTTCCATACAGCTTTCCGAGCTTGGAAGAAATTGGAGATTTTATAATTGTAGGTTTTCTTCTGGACGAGGCACCGCTCTGAAAAATGGATCAAATTTTAAAAAAGTACCTGTGTGAAATATTGTAGATTACCTTTTTGATACCCAAATCCTTTTTAATTTTACAAGTTTCATTCGCCGGTTCATTTGGTGATAAATTTCTATTCTACAAGTAAGGAAATATTATAAAGCCTGTTTTAAAACATGTTTACCTCAGGTTTATTTGTATGTTCTTCAATGTCTATTATAATTTCAATGTCATTTCTGTTCATGTCTGAATCCTGAAATAAGTACCCAAATGTAACATGCTGTCACAAATAAAAACAGAATTTTAAAGTATCATCTTATCAATAGCTGCTTTTAAATCTACATCTAGTGTTGATTTTAGTATATCCAAATGCTAATTGGGGTTGGTTTAGCTATACGCTTCCTCGGTCTAATAGTGATTCTAGTTCCACTTCCTGAAAATAGAAGAAAAAGTATTATAGACAAATAGGTATTCATATTCAATTTTTTTGATAGATTAATTTTGAAACCTCATTAGTTCTTACCTCAGTTTCATTCCCATTGATTATAGCTTCAATACTATTTTGGTTGGTTCACCTGTAGATTCAGTTTCAATATAATGAAATTATTGCTGGAACTCCGTACGAAGTTTTCTCATTAACTATAGATATTGGAAGTTTTTCGGCATCATCCCTTTTAGCTGACGGAGGCCCTCCACCACCAGTATTGTATATTTGTTTTATTTCCATTGCTCAATCTTTTTCTCAAATCCTCTTTCATATTATAATAATATTTTTTTAGGAATTCACAATACGCGGAATCATGGCTGGCGATAGGCTATTAAATTATTTTGTTAAATTTTGCCAAGCCTGGTTTTTTTCTCCCATGCTCACACTATCAGTTTCTTCATTTTCAATTAAATTTTTTTCGATGCCACTAATTGCAAAAGCGTTTGCCTTTCAGCAAAGATATAATTTCGGGCTCTCCCCCCTATTTTAGCCATTGCTTTTGAGATTTTTGTTTTCTAACAACTTTTTCAATTTATCCATGTGAACATTGAACAGAAAATATCGTAGCCTATGCTAATCTTTTTCTGGGTAAACCCGTAAAAAAAGAAAAGGGACTACACTGTTGCCAGAAGCTCTTCAATCTTAATTGAGTTTGTTTTAAAAATAGTTGGTGCAAGACAAATCATTTTTAGGTCTACTTAAAATTTGAGATTTCCTCAGCAAAGTACAACTTAAGTTCAATTTGGTGCATTGGGCATAAGTCACTCCAAAGGACCGGTGCCGTTATGGGCATAATGTGTCGCTCTAAATTACACCCTTGAAAATAAATTCATTTTCTTGACAACTGGTTAATGTGAATTTTCAGTATTTTAATTATGTTAAACATTATTTTCATTTTTTTATTCAATAAAATACTGTAGCGTCCATATAATTTAGCAATTAGGTACATAGTTATTTCATTCTTAAGCCGAAACCATGACCCTAATATAATTTGAGCTAACATCGTTCAAAATATTAACAGGAGAACCAAATTTTTACATATATTCTGTTTGGGTATTGGATACAAATATCTGGAAAAGGCCGTCATATATCATTTGGTGAATGTAATATTTTTTTATTCATACAATGATTGTGGCAATACCTAAGGCTGAGTATAACATAATAAATTTTTTGTATGAAATCACATGCTGCAACTAATTTCCTTTTAATAATTTCTGTACAACTTTTGCTCTCAATCATTCATGTTATCTCATACTCCAACATTTTCCCAGACCTTCCTTGACTATTGGGATTATTATAGCGCTGCAAGTCTTTGGACGGCTCAAACATCCGTTCTTCTCTCCTTCAAAAAAAAGAGTTCCGAAGATCATTAAGTCAATTATCACCGATAGACGGGTGACGAATAACCGGCCTGATATTGTAGTTGTGGATGAAAAAATTAACTCGGTTCTTTTGGTGGATGTTGCTGTACCCAATAATAACAATGTTCTTGACAAGTACAACGAGAAAATTGCAAAATACTCGGATCTTGCAATTGAGGTAGGACAGATGTGACATGCAGAGAAAATAGAGGTGTGGTGCCGATCATTGTTTCATCTACGGGACTAATTCCCAAAACTCTTCAAGACAGTTCCACCAAACTTGGTCTTCACGAAAATATATACATCGATATGCAAAAGGCTGTCATTTTGAATACCTGTTACACTGTCCGTAAATTTTCAAATATGTGACTCCTGAGCTTAATCCCATTTTCGATTACACACGCTCGGGATAGGTGAACATAACCAGCAAGTGTATAATTGGAATGATAATAATAATAATAAAAAACTGACTAGAGAAATTGATATAACATCTCATTTTATAGTAAATTCTCATACATACCTAATTATGATCACATCAACATAAAATAACAAATATTTCATTCGGTAGCGACCCTACATTCTTCGCACATTGACTGAAACTGGGAAAAAGTACAAGGAACACGAGCCGTTTTCGAGTAAATCGTTGTTTATACAGCTGCAGGTAAAGATATTATGATATGTGTCCGGTGGTATAAATGTAGATTAGCGAAAAATATTTGATGATAATATGAAAACAAAACAAAACAAAAATTCTGAGCTTAATACGGAATGGTGAATCTATATGCTTTGAGAGGATAAGAATACATATTTTTAAAACTATTCAACATTAAATGTATTCGATAATGAACGGAACCGATTATTCCCGACTTTGAAAAAATGGATAAAAAATACTTCCGTTATAAAAACTGATATGTAGATAGTCTAAATCTCTCGTCGCCGATCTAAATGAGCACCTATATACTTCTTAACCTTCCGCTACACGCGTGCCTCTTTTTAACAGAAGTACACGCGTGCGGACTGTGAGTCCACGTTAAGTTTTTTCACGAAGGAGGCTCTGAATTTGGGTGGACTATAAAAAATTAGTATTACTAAACATTTATATTTAAACAACTTCATTTATACACATTCTGAACATATAAAAGTACAATGTTCCAAGCACATGTATTTTCCACATTTTATGCAGAAATATTTTGTAGGTCGATTTTTTCTTCGGTCGCAGAAACCACAACGACCTCTTCTGGGAACATTATTTTCATTTGGTGCTGCTAATCTTTGTTGTGGTTCCACATATCCGGTTAATTCTCTAATTCTTGACTCTAGTTGTTTCGGCAAACAAGTGAGTTGAGCTCGTTGACGTAAGTGATTGTCCACTAATTGTAAAGACAGATTCCGCAAGAATTCTCTTCTTCTCATGTTATTGGGACTGTTGCTCTTGTGTATCACCATAGTATTGATTCCAGCAATATTCAGCAATAAATAAAACACGACCATAGGCCATCATCGGGTATTTCTCGCACAGTCGTAAGCTGCACAAAGTTTGTCAACGGTGTCAACGCCACCTTTTGTATAACTGTAATCCATTATTATTTCTGGTTTTCCTGTTGTCTCATCAATGTTATCATTATGATGTAGGCTTGATACCAGTAATACATTTTCATTGGGTTTAGGTTTGTAGGATACTAGAGTTACATGTTCACGAAAACCAAACATACTCGACTGAACTGGCCGTGATTTTACTGGGCGAGAAAACTCTTTTGGCAACTCTCTTTTGTTCTTGCGTATTGTGCCCAAAAGGGTCAGTTTTTTAGATCGAAGGGACTCCAGTAATGGAATACTAGTAAACCAGTTGTCAGTGGTCACGTTTCTTCCAGAACCATTTATAAACGGAATATTTCCACACCAGTTCCCTGAGTACTGAATAACTCTCTCACGTGTAACCGGCTTGATTTGAGGACTCCAGCCATATAGAGTAATCCAATTATTGCTTGAATCTCAGAAATATTTGTGAGAGAACAATCTCTTTCACGAGAAAAATTTGCTGCTGCTGCACGAATATGTTGATTTGTATGCTGTACAATGGTCTTCAAAATTTCATCACTAAAAAATAATTTCCAGATATCGAGCGGATCTGTCAAATTTTTGATGGCAGGTTTTGGCCCAGGTAGGTGTTTTATTAAATTTTCGGCCCTTGTCCTAACATTTTTTGGTGGCTGATGGTTTCTCCATTTGGTGGTTTTATCTTTTCCCATAAAAAATGGACCGTCTAATGTCGATGATGGTTCTTGTTCAGTGTCTGAAATATCCTGCTCTGAAGCTGAATC